>JALIZH010029893.1:0-15000 GCA_030522465.1 Rhipicephalus appendiculatus
TATATAGCATCACCTAGCTAGCAACGACCTAGAAGCAAGCAGACTAGACTTCAGAATTGTCCAACCGCCTCGGTGGATCTAGGGGTGCTCGGCTGCTGACGCGAAGGTCGCGGGTTCGACCCCCGCCGCGGCGGTCACATCTCGATGGAGGCGAAATGGTAGAGGCCCGTGTACTGCGCGATGTCAGTGCCCGTTAAAGAACACCAGATGGTCGAAATTTTCGGGAGCTCTCCACTACGGCGTCCCTCATAATCATATGGTGGTTTTGGGGAAGTAAAACCCCATATATAATTATTATTCAGAATTGTCCACTTTGGCTGTCCCAAGCCTTGCGCACCTAGCGGAAGCGTCGCCATTTTTTTTTTAATATCGCGCCGAAATATCCGCGTGTTACGTCGCGGATTTCAAAGTCAATATTTTCGCATTTTTGGCGACATTGGTTCAGCGAAATTCATTTAAACTGGGTGTGTTAGGTCTCTGGCCCTCTCAGAGGACAATTTGCTTAACTTTTACCGATTGGGGGGCTACGTATAGGCCTAGTAAACGCCGTCGAAATCTGTGACGTCACGGCGTTTGGTCCGGGAATTTCAAGGTGGCGTCGCCACCCGCATTTTGTTTTGGCGTGTCTTCTCGCCTGCCAAACGTCTTTTCGCGGCAAGCGTTGGGATTTTGGTGTTGTGGAAGAGTAATTTATTAATTCGAGAAAAAATCGGGTTTCTCTTTAGTGTCGCTTTAAAGCAGGGCTTAAAGTCAGGGGGCCCAGGGGGCCCGGCCCCCCTTCCATTATTTGACGGGCTCGCCCCCCCCCCCCCCTGGCAGGTCAACTGTACCACTGCTGCGCCCACTTGACAAGCGCTGGTGTTGATTTTCTTGGCAGTAGTGATGTGTACGGAGAAATTATGTCTAATATATTTAATTTGTATAACATTCTTATATATATATATACACAAACACACACACACACACACACGCGCGCGCGCGCGCGCGCGCGCACACACGCACGCACGCACGCACGCACGCACGCACGCACGCGCACACACACACACACACACACACACACACACACACACACACACACACACACACACACACACACACACACACACACACACGCACGCACGCACGCACGCACGCACGCACGCACGCACGCACGCACACACACACACACACACACACACACACACACACGCACGCGCGCACACACACACACACACACACACACACACACACACACACACACACACACACACACACACACACACACACACACACACACACACACACACACACACACACACACACACACACACACACACACACACACACACACACACACACGAAAGAGACAATGTCGCCGCCCTACGAGCCCCCCCCCTCCCAATGATGGGAGACTATAGGCCCTGCTTCAAAGGGATTCACAACTGGCCAGAACGTATATATTAAGAACTGGTGAAAATGAAAAAAAGACTGAATGATAGTGGCAGGTCTAAAAGCATCCTTTTTGCGATTCGAGTAGGATTTACCTTTTCAAGTTCCGTGCCAAAGCAACGAGAGACCGCTATGTCGCGAAGCCTGACGGAAGAGCCTCGAAGCTGGAATACGGAGTCATTCACTTTGCTGTACGTTGTCTGACGCTTTCGCGTGCACCGTGATTAGTGCTCAGAATTAGGATATGCGTATTATTAGCCATTCCCGATCTATTCCGCGCTGCTTACGAGGGAAAACTAGTCGCACGCTGAGAAGCGGCGCTGCCTTCGCGTGGTGGAACGTGTCGAGCCGCGGCGCATGCGCGCGCAGTGCGCGCATGCGCAGCAAACCGCCGCGCACTAACACTCGCGCTCACCCCCCACTGTTTGCAGCATGTGTGTTGTGTACGCGACTTCATAGTCGCTGAAGATCGAAAAAAATTGATTATAAATGTTTCACGGCGTTTTCCGCAGTACCATTTCGTGATTAGACGCTCTGGCTGGTGAGCTTTCACTTGCGCTAAGGAAAACAGGTATCATAAAAATCGGTTGTCGGTCCCTTTAAAAAATAATTCTGGAGTGGAAGCCTAGGCGGCGGAGGTCGCTGCGGACAAGCGGCCATCTACAAACCTCTAAACTTTCTCGTTAAACCATTCGCTGCCGTTAGAAAAGAAAAACGTGCCAAAATTACAAAATATATATATAATATATATATTTCGCTCAATTTGTAGAGCTTTTTTTTTGAAAAAATAAAATGGTACAATTCCTTCAATTCAACGGGGTTCCTTTATTTCACTACTCGCATAAATAAACATAAGTCGAAGGTGGCTTCACCGCATGACCGAGCAATGCAGTGAAACATGACAATAAAATGTAATGGCCCAACATGGACAAGTGTGGCAATGTGGCGTCAAGAAACAAGTATGATGGATGAGTATAGTCTTCATTGGTTCCATCTGGGAATAATTTTTGTTGATGACCTGTATAGTCGTCATCGGTCATTTTGTTACGTAATCTCTCGACTATACATATCAACGGTAGCGAAAGGATTAAAGCTGTCTCGTCCTTCTCCTCCTCCCTCACAGCGCCTTAGCAACAAATTTAAAGCCATCATCTGCCTTTCGTTTACCTTAAAAACACAGTTCCCGCCACGGTGGTCTAGTGGCTATGGTGCCCTACTGACGACCAGAAGGCCGCGGGATCGAATCCCGGCCGCGGCGGTCGCATTTTGATGGAGGTGAAATGCTAGGTGGTCCGTGTACTTAGATTCAGCTGCACGTTAAAGAACCCGAGGTAGTAGAACTTTATATCCGGAGCCCTCCACTACGGCGTCCCTCATAATCATGTCGTGGTTCTGGGACGTTAAACCCGTACAATTATTTTTATTACCAAAAAACAGCATCCTCGTGGGACGCCCGATGGCATATAAAGTGCGTTTGTTCTGCGAACGTAAATGCTAGGCTGAATATGAAATAATACCTTGAGCACTTTTTTTTCCTTCGAAAGCGTGGCTTCCCTTTCATTCTGATCGCGCGCGCGGGCATGTCGCGGCCTCCCGCGGTGGCCGCGGTAACTATGCAGCTCACGATGCTCAAATCGTCCTGTGGCCGTGGACATTCGGTTTATGGCGTCTTCATTTGGGTTTATACCATCATTTTTCGAGAAAAAGAACGTGCGATTTGTAGCTCACTTTGAGTATTAATGGTAAATTCGAGGCCGCGTGCTGTGCTGTAATGTTTGGCTCAGGTACTCTCAGGAGCCTGGACTACCGATGGGCAGCGTTTTCCGACCATGCTCAAGACGTCTTGCAGGTATCTTTTAAACCTCATTGGCTGCACCCTCCTTGTCTGGGATGTCGAAAAAAAAAAAGAAAGAAAGAAAGAAAGAAAGCAGTCGCAGTTACCGCTCCCTTTCAGTGATGCATGTGGTTGCGTACCATCCAGCGTGGACATGTCGCAGCTTGCAATCGGAACGCGCCCGTCTCGCTCTGCATGCGGGCCTACTATATACGCTACGGTGCCACGACCAGCTCTGACCATTGGATGCTTCCACGAAACGTTGCTTTAATTCGTATACAACACTGGCCTTATAGCACGCGTATGATGAAAACTGACAGGGTCCTCTATGCATTCGCCTGAGAGGACTCGAAGACGAAAAGCCGTATTATTTTTCTTCTCATTCGATTGTATTGACACCGCCACGCCAGTGCTGGAGCAGCTGCTTCGTTAAAAAGAATAAAAAGAAAAAAACGATAGGGGAATGTCATGTAGTGGAAGGAATCTCCCTTAACTCATGCAATATTCCGTGGCAGAATCGTAGAATCGCACCATGTGCCAAAACATTTGGATTGCGCAACGGGTGGGTGGTTTAAAGGGTTCAGTCCGCCTCGGTGGAACAGTGGCTACGGTGCTCGGCTGCTGACCCGAAGGTCGCGGGTTCGATCCCGGCCGCGGCGGTCGCATTTCGATGGAGGCGAAATGGTAGAGGCCCGTGTACTGTGCGATGTCAGTGCACGTTAAAGAACACCAGATGGTCGAAATTTCCGGAGCCCTCCACTACGGCGTATCTCATAATCATATCGTGGTTTTGGGACGTTAAACCCCACATATTATTATTATATTATTAGTTTAAAGGGTTCGTCAAAGGGTCGCTGCTAAAACGACCATGCGGAATCGCCGGCAGCCAGACGCGCTAACTAGGGTGATGATGATAACAACTTTATTTCCTGCCAGATAAGGAGGCCCGCTGATCCCCGTCCCCGGCACACAGGTCTAGGTCACGGAGGCCGGCACCTCCGCGGTTAAAAGCAAGCACAGAGTTCTTGGCTCTTCGCGGCTTCTTCCGCCAGGCGGATGGCTTGTTTCTGTGAAGCAGGGTCCTCGCTCCGCAGCACCTGGCTTCGCAGGCCTCTCTACTATTTACATTTGATTTAGCCCCTGGGGAGCTATCGCACTCCCCAGATTGTGGTCGAGGCTCCCTCTCACCCCACAGTGCTTGCACGTATGACGTTTTAGGTGACGTCAGCCTTAGAGGAGTATCCCTGCATGGACGCGTATCGAGCATGGACGTTTTCCCACGACAATCGTCCATGTAGTCATAAGCGTGCGCAGGGTTCCCCCTTCAGGGGGGGGGCGAAGGTTCATTGCAGCGCCCCCCTTCCCTATGAAGTCAATGTATAGGGCCGACTTTGCGCCCCCCTCTCTTGGGTAACTTGGGGGGGGGGGGCGCCCCCTCTGCCCCCCTCGTGCGCACGCTTATGCATGTAGTTATACTCTAGTGCTTGTGGCTGCCGTCGGTTCCGCATAGTCGTTTTAGGAGCGACCGTTTGACGACCCCTTTAAAGCTGCCCATCTATATTACAAAAAATTGGGGGACCCTTAAGCTTCGCCTTTAAGAGTTGAACGCGATAGCGATATCCCGTCCCTAGTGCGGACTTCAATCACTTAGTGCATACTATGTAATGGGTAGTATGCTTTAAACCAGGAGAAAGTATGCGCGGCAAATGTGGGAAATGTTTTCGAACTTGCTATGCACCCGCTACGTGGTGTCAAGGGAATACGCGCAGTAAGGTGTGTGCCGTTTGTAATGGGTGGCTGGCTTTAAACTATGGAATCGTTATGATAGTCACATATTCTGACGCCCGATGGCAATGTACGCTTGTACCACGCAATATTCCTGGGATATTACATGTTATATTGCGACGCCTATATAAAGGACGCTTGCGTTTGCGAAGCATGGAAGTTATTTTCACTGCATTTCCAAGCAGAGGAAGTTATTTTCACAGTATTTCCAAGCAGAGGCATGGCTGTGTGGTAGAACACCTGCTTGCCACGCAGACAACCCTGGTTCTATCCTCACTCGGACCCGAAAATTTTTATTATTTTATTTGCATCTTTCTCGATTTTTCGGTCACGGACAAGATGATTATTTTTCGGTCACGGACAAGATAATGATTTTTCGCTCACAACCAACGACGCCGACACCGACGCCGACGCCGGAATTTCTGCGAAACGAGCTCTTTAACGCTATCTGCATTCTAGGATAGTTTGCAAAGGCCATTGTCACGCGTACAAATGCTCTTTCCCCCCCCCTTGCGGCACGGTTGAAAGCGATGCGCAGGGGGGCCCGATTACACTATCGCGTTCTACTCTTGAAGGCGATGCCCAAGCCTCCTCCAAGTTTTATTTCGGCAAATGAACGCTGCCGCAAGAGCGACGCTGAACGCATATGCAACACTGTTGTCATGTCTCGCAGTCGAATTTTTATCCCCGTTAAATTATGAAATACGCTCTCGACCGTGACTTAATTTTACTACTCAATCTGAAAACCAACAGATATTGAGGCCAAAGAAGTGGCGTAGCCCAGGGGGAGGGGGGGGTCGGAAGGTTCAACCCCCCCCCCCCCTCGAATAAAATAAATTTCTGGCTACGCCCCTGGTGTAGGGCACGTTATTTTTTAAGGGTAATTAAAGGTAATGTAGTAATTTAGGGTAATGTGAAGACAGTGGTTTAAAAAACAATTTGCCGCCGGCAGGGACACGAGCTTACAATCTTCGGATTACGCTCCCGATGCTCTACCAATCCGCCTTTTGCATGCCTCTACAGCGCATGCGCGGCCACCTGGCGGCAAATCTGGGAAACGATCTGTGGGGTGCCGTTGCAGACGCCGCCTCTTTTTTCGCGGCGGCATTGGCGGTGAGAGTAGTGTTGGCACGTGCGGGTGGCACAAAAAAATATATTTATCTATATATCTGGTTCTGTTAGCTCGATGCCGGCAACTAATGCCGCTTATGGATGCACTTCGTGAAACGTGCCCAGCAGCAACATTCATTTTCTCCACTTCCCATCGGTGGTGAAACGCGATAATCAGCGCCGTGAAGCGTGGCACGATCAGGGCTGTGAAAGACCGTATGCTTGGGCATGTTGGTTATTCATCTTTCACTTCTTTAGCGCACTGAGGGACTAGGACGAAAAGCGACGCGAACACAAGCGCTGACTTCCAACAAACTTCATGCATGACTTCATGCATTTCATCATCGGTTTGCCTAATCTTCCTGTACACTGCGCCTGCGTGCGTTGCGGTTTGTTGTATATGTATATATGTACCCCTGTGAAAAATAAAGCATTTTGTTGGAAGTCAGCGCTTGTGTTCGCGTCGCTTTTCGTCCTTGTCCCTCAGTGCGCTAAAGAAGTGAAAAAAAAAAAAGGGCTGTGAGGCGCCAAAATGAAGATGGCCGTTCGTGGCAGCCTTTAAATTCTGCAAGACAGTGCGCGAAGCAGTTTGTTAACGGTGTGTGCGCTAACTAAATGTTATACGCGAAGAACATGTCACGTTTCCTGCAGGGCGCGGAATAAGTGTGCGCTTTGTGTCTGTCTCGTCGCACAGCAGTTCAGTAGCGACGAAGCTTGAGCTTTGGCTTTTCTTTGTACGATATGCTTTCTGTATTTGTTTTGGAATGACGACAACAGCAAAGTATGGTTTATTACGCCTTGGTTCGCTTCGGTCTCAACGTAACTACGCTGTTGTTTACTTTGGCGTATTCTATATATCGGAAACAGTCGCCGTAAATCATCCGCTAAAACATAATGAATGCGAAAGGGTTCACTTTCGTAGCCTGTCATTCGCCGACGTTCAGCGGTTCATTTCTGTTGTCAAACCACGTTCGCTGTTCGGCGAAAAAGGAAAAGCAAAAAAAGAAAAGAAATCCGCCTGTGTACACTGTTGACGTGACCGCCGCGCTTGCGAAGTTTCCACGTGCGTGCGCTTTTTTGGTCGCCGTAGTGCGATGTTCACAGATTTTGCAGCTTCGCCGGCCAACTCTCCCATGCACCGCAATTTCGGTTAAACGACACTCTCAAAAGTACATAGCTCAAGACAGATTCAGCATGCCGCGTTCGATCGGCGCCAGCTGTTCTATAGTGTGCTAAAATCATGTAACGCATGTATCGTAAGGATCACGTTGCCTCAATTTCAATGTGCAGGCCAGCAAACACTGTGGCCCAGACGCGAGGTACTCGCGCAGACACTTCGAAGCATGTCATTCAGTAAGATCATTGCTCCGCTCTCCCGTAGTAAAACGTTGATGCAACGACGGCACGAAACGGCCCAAGCAGGGGCCCGGTAGTTCATATGATTAGTATGAATGCCACAATAAACAAAAATTACATTTACCCGGCTGTGCAAAGGCAGTGACATGCCACTACCTCGCATGTGGTCTTCCTCACGACTGCATGCACAATCAGCCACCCTTCATTGATGGGAGGAAAAGGCTTCTCGGAACTCAGCACGTGGAGGCGGCAGTCAACTCGTTAAACATGAGGCTCCGCACGTACCACTCATCGCAGAATTTCTGCGCTTGTGTGGTTTGCTGGGAGCACCGCGAACCACTTGCTACCATGAAGGCATGCAGCTGCTTCTTGCTCATCATTGTCATTGATACTGGCCTTTTCGTACACCCGTTGGTCACAGAAAAGAACCCGCCGGGTATGTGAATACTCCCAGGTGGCTCCATAACACAACACTGAGACGGGGCTATCAGCACACGTGCCGCTGCCAAGCTTTGTGCTATGCTGCAGCAGTGGCAGTGGTGGCAGAGGCAGCAGACGCGCGCGACGCCCCACGGTTTGTTTCTTGAAGAGTCCGCGAGAGGGCGCCACACAGACATGCAAAAGGCGGATTGAGCTTCGGCGGCGGTCGTCCTCTCGTGCACTTTATCGGGCATCTATGTGCATGTAAACTTTCGAGAGTTAGTCAGCGCCACTGCCTACACTAAGGTTGTGTCTATGAAAGAAAAAAACGAGCCCTTACATTCGTACTCGTTCACTTACTTGCTAATCTGAAGAACTTTTAAGTGAGTGTCTTTTTTTGTTGTTGTATAAGCACCGTCGTCGGGTGGCCTATTTGTCTTTGCACATCTGTTCCTGCGCCTCTGATCGTAGTCTGCGTAAAACGAGCGATTTGGCTGGTGGGCGGGCGTTCGGCGTAAAAAAAACGGCATCGTGGCCGCCACTCCGCGCCCCCCGTGCGGATGGTCACGTGACAGCAACGTGCGCACGTGATGCGCGGGTACACGTCACTCCGTTCTTCGGGATGTTCTTTTTTTCTCTCTCTCTCTTTTGGCAGCGGCATACTCTCGGTACTCGATACTCCAGGTTCCCGTGCCAAAAATCTTCTTGAAGGCAATATGCGTATTGTGTGAATGCACGTGGGTACGTACGCTCAGCCTCTCGAAGAAGACAGGCCCTCGCACAATACCATCGTGCGTGCCTGGCACTTTATCGCGCGCTCGGACATCATGGCGGGTTATGCTGTCTCTTTCGGCGCCTGAGACTTCAGGAGCGCGCCATCCGCGTAGGCACACACACACACACACACACACACACACACACGCACGCACATACATACCAGGGCTGGGCAGTATCGAAGATACATGTATCTTAGATACTATCTTAGATACTCTTTGGGTATCTTGTATCTGTATCGCGATACGTCTCGCAAAACGAGTATCTGTATCTGTATTTCCGATAAATTCAATAATGTATCGTGTATCTTAAGATACAAGATACTGCTATACAAATGCCACCCTGCGAAACAACACGCCAGCTGAACTCTGCTTCTCAAGCTGATACTGCTGCCACTAAGCCACCTCAATAAAGCTAACGACAGTGATATTCCTGTCTTTTTGCCAGAGTGCTCCAGTTAGCATAGGAAATAAGGTCTATACGCGTCTCTACTGGTGGAGCAGAGTCACGTGATGGCGCTCGGTCCATCTCGACAAAAACAAGCGCGCGAACGTCTACGTGCAGCCGACCTTTTGTTTCTCTATATTTTCATTCTTTTTTAGCTGTGCCGGTGCCATGAACTTTGTTTGTAGCCGCGGTACTGTGCTGCGTACTACAATGCGTGCGGCGGCTTTCGCTCGAATTCGGATGCGGCGTTAGTGTCGTTATCGAAGTTTGTCTTGTGTGGTGCTGCGTTGCAAACTCTCAAAAATTCAAAAATGTGGTTGCTTTGCGTCACGCTGCTTTCACACAGATTTGACAGATCTCGTCGATGTGAGCTTGACTTGCATACTAAGAGATTGACTTATTAGATTCTAACAACCGTCGCTCCACCGGTGTCTATGCTATATGCAATAGAACAAGCATTTACGTAACAGATAATATTTTGGCGAACTGTTTCTTTGTTCTTCGTGCTGAGTTATGTAAGAAGTTCTTTTTTTTAATGATAGCTTGATTGTTAGCACGAGTGCTCTCTTTGCTGTCCTCCGTTTGCATCCCACACATTACCTACGCCTCTGTGCAGTTTTTTTTTTTGTTAACTGTAAAACATCTGTAACCACATCCTCTATTCCTTCTCTTATTTATTCTTATTTTTAATTGTCTGCGTCATTGTTACTATTTACATGTCTACATTCGATTTGACTTTACTGTTCAGGCGATGTGAGGGCAGAGGTAAAATAACCTGAGCGTGCCTAGTGCTCAGAGGAACAAAAAATTCTGCTTACGGTTTAATGAAACAGCGAAATTGAGTTTACATTATAATATTAATATCTGAAGTTTTACGTCCCAAAACCACGACATGAGAGACGCTGTAGTGGAGGGCTCCGGAAATTTCGACTATCTAGTGTTCTCCAACATGCGCTGACATCGCACTGTACGCGGGCCTTTGCCATTTCGCCTTCATCGAAATGCGACCGCCGCGGCCAGGATTGAACTCGCGGCATTCGAGTCAGCAGCCGAGCACCGTAACCGCTGCACCACCGTGGCGGAATGAGTTTACATTATAGCAATGCAAATTAAAAAAAATTAAATACGTTAGCAGGGGTGGTTTGAGAAACATAATAGCAAGTACTACGGTTTACTCATCAGTGTCGCCACGAGCCCTTTAGTGCTATTTTCCGTGGGCATTCTATTGTCTGACTTTAACACCTAAGTTAACGATACATCATGGTCTATTTTCATAGCTTTTAGGGTGCCGTCTGTATTGTGTTTATGAAGGGTGTCACGTAACTGGAACCATATATACACAAAGAAGTGCTTAACCTCAACTGAATAAAACCAACGATGGGGTTTACTGCCATGTGGCTCTCATTATGATGTACTTATACTGCGCTTAATTTCTTAACTAGGCTGAGAGATGTAACATTTTTGCTATTTATTTTGAGGCCAAGTGTGTTTCTTTGCGTTTTAGAGGGCGTTCAAAAACGGCAGATCTGACTTTTTGTGGAAAGGCATACGCTACGTAGTGATTTTTCCGGCGTTTAAAGAAAGCCGGATAAATATGACCATGTTACTGCGCTAGTAAGCTATTGTGCTTCAGTGCTCTTAGACGTGCTTCGAGCAAAACAACCGGCAAGCGGACCGCGGAGAAATAAGTGACCGTGGCTTAGGCATCGGCTCCCCAGCGCGTCAGCATTTCTGATCTCCAAACACGGCAAAGAAACACCATCGTCCCTGACAAGCGACAGGTGGTCCACGCGCCGGTTGTTTCGCTCGATGCGCGTTCAAGAGCGCTGCAGTACGATAGCGCATGAACGCGATCACGTGGTTTTATTTGATATTTCGCGTGCTTTCTTAAAAAAAAATATTCACGATGCAGCATGTACGCCACCAAAAAACAATTGCTTCCGTAGTTTTTAAATGCGCTCTGCGATGTGACGAAGCGCACTCTGCCCTAAAGTGAATAATAAAAATGTTGCATTATTGACCATAGTTAATCAACCAACTAAGCGCAATATAAAAATACCATAACGGGGGCCACATCACGGTTAATCATATGCCATTGGTTTCATTCAGTCACGGTTAAACGCTTGTCTTCTTTTAAATAATTGGTTCTGCTTACGTGAAACACCCTGTATACTTATTCACTTGGTCATTTTTTATTGCGTAACTGCCTTGCTATTTGACTTAGGTGTATTCGCTTTCCTTTTTTAAGGTCCCTGTAAAGTCATTTTTTTGTGTAACAAAAAGCAGGTAAACAGGCTAGAAGTTGCAATAGTGTCAATAGCTGTGATATCATGCCAGGATTTTTTCCACAATACATCTGGGAAGCTTCTGGGCGGCAGAAGTTCGCTCGGAGAGGAAATGGTAAAAGATTGCACGTTAGTGAATATGTTGCTAACGAACACCTTATGCAAGGTGATAGGTAGAATATGAAAAAACATTGCAGTTTTATGTCCTCAGTGAACTGTGAGTGCTGACTCGGTAGTTATCGTCTTCACATGATGCTAAAGATTGCTACCAGTGTTGTTGCTGTTCTACACCTGCTCATGCGCTGCTACGAAAACGGTAATACGCTTACGGACAAGGTATGCTGCGGAGGCTTCTCATTGAAGTTCTTGCAATTAGACGGCAACCCGCTAACTGGTCGCCAAGTAGAGCAGCGACACCCATCAAATACAAATGTGTCAAGTAAACAAATGCCAATAACTTGTTTCGAAATGAAACTAATATACATTAAGCACGAAAAACATAACTTTCGGAATTCTAACAGATATTTCATTAAAGTAAACAAAGTTGGTCGCAGTTAAGACATTTTCAAGCAAGCACTTCTGTACATAGGTATTTGAGGCGTAATTATATAGATCTATAATAGCAAATTTCGAAATGTATCGAAGTATCTTAAGATACAATTGGGAAGTATCGTATCGGATACATTCATTCCGGAAGTATCTTGTATCTGGGTGTGTTCAGATAAGAACGTCGGTGCATGTCCGCCGACCGCCTTTAATTTCGCCGAAAAAAATATATTTTGTTTTCCGAGCCCCCCATGACCACAAAACGACTTTTGGTTTCGCGAAAAAAAAATTTCACATTCTTTAAAAAAAATTCACAAGTGTCCACTGAGCCGCCACCGCCTCTTTCGAATTTCGCGAAAATGGGATTTCGATGAGACGCTACAAAAACACTATTATAGCTGTAGGTCCGAAAAAAATTTCTCCACATACTACGGATAGTTTGCGTTGAGAAAAAATTATTACTTTGCAGTTCTAATGTTGTTCTGTTAAGAAAAAAAAATCGCGAAATCGACACAAAGCTCAATAATGCTCACATTCAAGATTTTTTTCCTCCGCAAGTATAAACGCCACACTTCCCAAAGTTTCTAAAAACATTGCCCTATGTTTGGTGAACAAGTGTGCTTAACGAAATACCTGAGAGTGGCTTCAAACATTAACCAGAAATGTTCAACTTAGGCCATGTCCCCTCAAAATGCAATATTTTGAAGATCATTTAAAAAAAAAACACCATCTTCGATTTTCTTTAAACTCTCCAGAATTAAAGCCAAGCACGTGTTCTAACTTAATCTGTAAAAACATGTTGCATTATTTTTGTGAGGTCGGAACTACGAAGCACGAAATGTGGCCAAATTGACGTATAGTGAGTAACCACAACATTGAGCGAGCATGGAGCAATAGTTGCCATTATCGTTATTTTTAGGTCGCGAATGTCTTCTGTGGATTGACGGATTGTCAGGAATAAAACAGGAACAGTTGCTTTTGAAGAGGAAATTATTACTACATTTTTTACGCAAATCACAAAAACTTCTACACGGGTCCCAGCCACTGAGCATGCCGCGATAATGAGTCGCACTCTTCGTAGGAATCGCTTTCAAAATTTTTTCGCGCATGTGAGCCTGCGTACGCCTCATAAAGGAGGTGGCTGAACAGGACCCACCACTGGATATTTCTCGCTTCCCGTGGCACGTCGGTAATGTGATAACGCAGACGGTGCGTGTCGGCACAAGCGGTCCTTCTGCAGCCTGACCGCGCTCGCCCGCTCCCGAAAAAAAAAAAAGAAAGAAGGAACATATACAAGAAACAGCTCAACTCACTTAAGAAAGGTCGAAGTAATAAGAGAACGTCGGCTTTCACTTCCGTTCGTCGTCGACAACCCGGCAGTCCTCTGCTGGTGAACGAACGTGAGTACGCGTGCGCGTATTACACTCCCTTGATATTGATGGCCACGTTGTGGAGCTCAGAGCGAGCGTTTTGCGCTGACTAACCAAAGAGGCATACGAAGAAGATTGCCTAAAAGCGGAAATTTTGATGTGTGAAAGATTTGAATGTCGCCTTACTAAGGAAGCGCATGCCAGAAAGAGCCTCATCCATCAGAGAAACCGACATTTTGTGCCAGAGCTGTTTCAACCGCTTGAAACAGATCGCCGTAGCGTCTCCAGATGCATCTCAGTCTGACGCAAATTTTGTTCCCGAACAAATTGTTGTCGAAGAGCTAAACGTACTCGTTAAGACAACCGACGTGACAACCCTGAAAATTCCGGCGAAAGTGAAAGCACAGTGCCGAGTGTCTTACGCCAATCGTAAGAAAGCGGAGATCGAGGGCGCTATCTCCAGGACAATTTCTGTTGTCCTTACAGTAGCGTACGGCACTACAGAGGAACCTGGTCCTTCAGCGGAAACCTGCAACACGTGTCGCGAGTGGCTGCGCAACCTAAAGCACACATTCGACACCTGCGAATCATACTATGAACGCTACCGCCTCCTGACATTGCTCCCTGTGAACCTTTCTCATCAAGAGATTCAAGAAATGATTCCATCCGCAACTCGGCACCTCATTCGGAAATCCAGAAAATACAGACACCCGGATGTGGTCAAACCCGAACCTCTACACCAGATCGAAGCTGAAGCCAGAAAACATCCAGGCAGCAATGAAATACTATACTGACGATGAGCTCAACTCCACCCAACAAAGCCCAAACAAGAAAGATTTCATTGCAATTAGTTGTAAAGGAAAAAAAAGAGTACGTTTCAAAACGGCCGATGACAAGGTCCATTTGGGAAACATTTCGTCGACAGCGGCTCACCCTGACACAGGGATCGAGCTCACGAAGTTCTCCTCCTTGAGGCCGAAATGAGTAGTGTGCACAAGGTTGCTTCACCAGGAGCAAGATACGCACAAGTGCTTCAGTGACGTTTGTGACTGTCTAACTTGTCTGACTATGACTTGGGACTATGACTCCCTGTGTACACAGTAGGGGTAAATAAACAGTTCCTTCCGAGAGGTCGATTGACTACCTTTCTAGAAATCGTGCGGTTAGTCCTTACGCCAGGACCAAAACTACGACGCGTGCACGCACGCAAATGATCAAATTTGCCCTTTAAGGCAACTCTTTGGTTTTATCTGTCAAGCTGTTGTCCCTCGAGCACAACAGATGACATTCAGGACCTAACAATAACGATAATGGCAACTATTGCTCCAACTATTGCGCGGTCGGGCTGCAGAAGGACCGCTTGTGCCGACACGCACCGTCTGCGTTATCACATTACCGACGTGCCACGGGAAGCGAGAAATATCCAGCGGTGGATCCTCTCCAGTCACCTCCTTATGAGAGGCGTACGCAGGCTCACATGCGCGAAAAATTTTGAAAGCGATTCCTCCGAAGAGTGCGACTCATTATCGCGGCATGCTCAGTGGCTGGGACCCATGTAGAAGTTTTTGTGATTTGCGTAAAAAATGTAGTAATAATTTCCTCTTCAAAAGCAACTGTTCCTGTTTTATTCCTGACAATCCGTCAA
>JALIZH010029893.1:17500-20974 GCA_030522465.1 Rhipicephalus appendiculatus
GCGTTCGAAACGCGTTTGTGCTGCATTGAAGGCGTGGCAAGTCAAGTTCAAGTCAAGGAGCGTTTGTGAATACGGGGGTAAGAGCCGCAATATTCGTCATTCGCGACTTCGCGTTCACAATGTGAACGCGGCTCAAGACCCCCGTGTCTTAATCCTAAATGGGCTATGAAACAATACCTTTATATTACGTACGAACAACGCTATTGTGGATGGTGATCAGTGATCACTGCTTTCTGAAGGCCCGCGGCCGTTTCGGCTGTACGCGAATGTCGTGTTCGTTACCTTTGCGTCGCACGCTCTGAGGAACGTCCCAATATAACTGTGTTGCGGCCAAACGTGACCGAATCGGCGAGAGTTTGGTGCCGTCAAACAATGCCTACGTTGGCCGGGAGCAGGGAACACGTCCGAATTATCCGATTTTCCGAATTAACGGGGGTCGAATTAACGACCTTTTACTGTATATAAGATGCCAACGTCTCTGTACCAACCTGGAAAACGTTGAATTTTCAGCGAATTTCGAAATGTCTGCAAAAGTCGGGGATTTTTTTAAAAGCCTGGCGGGATCATGGAGAATTGACTTGACAGCAGTCTGTGCGACCGTCACGTAAACAATCATGATCAATGCTTACAAAGTGGTTCCTTTTTCTGCAATTACAGTAAGCAGCTAGGCAGAGGGGTAAAAAAATAAAAAAATTCGACAGGCCTGCGCGGAACACGCAGCACAGTCACAGCGAAATCTGGAAGAGCGGCCTTTGTTAACTCTCTTGGGGCAACTAATACAATTGAGGAGCTTTTTTTTTTTCGAAATGGGCTAAATCAAAACCAGAAACTAGCACAAAAAAGGCTCCCGTTGGCACGTAAATACTCTCAAACTTTTGCTCTAAAGCAGTCATAATAAGTTAATAATAAGTTATTATTAACTTATTATTAACTTATTATGACTGCTTTAGAGGAAAGTTGAGAGTATGAACGTGCCAACGGAGCCTTTTTTGTGCTAGTTTCGGTTTTGGATTTAGCCCATTTCGAAAAAAAGCTCGTCAATTACACATGCAAGGTACCCACTACGCCATAAATTTCGTAATATTTTATTAAACAGAGAAGCGCCCACTATGCCATTATTCGTAATTCTGCGAAGAAGCGTGGTATACCCGCTACACATCTGTAAGGCATTATGCGCATTTTGTTTGCGCTGGGGCTGATGACGATGAATTATGGCTGAGCCTTTTTTTAGTGGGGTGGGAAGCAGGACACTAAAGGGCAAAACGATTTTTCGCGTATTAGTTAAGTACAATTTCACAATCCCGAAAACACCACTCTTATACCGCGACACGGCGCTTGGTAAGCGAGAAAACGCGAAAAGAAAACGCGGGTGGAGACGCCACCTTGAGGTTCCCGCACCAAACACTGTGACGTCATAGATTCTGAAGGCGTCTACTGAGTCGTATGTAGCTTCTAATCGATAAAAAATGAGGTGAATTGTGATCTGTCGGTGCCATAGACCTAGCATACGAAGTTTCAGAAAATTTCATCGAGCCAATGTCGCGAAAATACGAAAAATACATTTGGAATTTTTGACGTCACGCGTGCTGATATCGGCGCCAAATTTAAAAATAAAACCAACATTAATTTTCTCCGCTAATAATGAACTTATGATAGTGAAACATATGGCATTAGAGTTCTCAGAGTGCAGTTTGTCAATCTAAACGAAGTCATTGTTTCGCTTTAGTGTCCCTTTAAACCACACACTCGTTGCGCACTTCGCGTTGTGTGACGCCTGGTTGTTATTGTACTCTTCTGCCTCGCTATGCTGCGCATGTTAACGCGATTACTTGCCCGAAGTGACGCCTGTATAGAGTGTTTTTGCGAATGAGTTGCTAGCACCGGCGTGGCTCTGTGGTAGAATACCCGACTGCCACGCAGAGGGCCCGGGTTCCAATCCCATCCGATTCAGTAAAATTTTTTTTTCTCGTTTTTTTTGTCTTGTTTGCGCAATAGCGGTTACGGACACCGGCGGCGACGGACTACTGCTGCACCAAAATCGGCTGTTGTTGTGAGCTCAAAGCAGCTTTCGCTGTAAAAAAAATCACGTCATATCCACGAAGTGAATGATGATGAGTGGGCGAAGCTCGATCGTTTTCATCCATGGCAGAAAGAGAATGTGTGGTCTGGAACGCGCTTATACTTTATGGTCATCATCGTCATCGTTATCACGTGTAGTGGGTACATTCCACTATACTGGAACGGGCTTATACTTCATCATTATCACGTGTAGTGGGTACATTCCACTATACTGCGTCATCGTCATCTTTATCACGTGTAGTGGGTACATTCCACTATACTGGAACACTCTTATACTTCATCGTTATCACGTGGAGTGGGTACATTCCACTATACGTGGCTGTCTACCTACCTACTACTACTACTACGACAACTACAGAAGAGGGACAGACCCACACCCTTAGGAGCTTCGCCCCTAAAAAAGGTGCATGCTTATAAAATTCAAAGCGGTAGCACGACATGGACGAGGAAGGGCATAACACGCGCACATTCTTTATTGTGAGGTATGAAAAATAAAGCCTCCGCCCGCATCATAAGAATATAGCAGGCAATGCCAATTAGAAAAAGAAAATGAACAGGGCAGAGCCAAGGTGAAATTTTGAAGGGGAAGGAGAAAGGGACCACAACCCCCCAATAAACCGGACAAAAAAAAAAAAAAAAAAAAAAAAAGAAAAAACTACTGTTTTGTGTTTACAATGGTATTCTTCCTGCTAACATACCTGTTCGAGTTTAATCTTCCTCTGATGAATCTTGCGGATGGTCGCTAGAACTGGACGCTGCTCCTTGTATTTCTTCAGTGCTTAAGCTCTTCAGTGTTGTCTTCCTGGAGTTAACACGGGCACAGCACGAGTACTCGGGCTGTGTCCTTCCGTGTCCCTGTCGTGTTAGCGCTTTGAATTTTAAGTGCGGAGCGCTTTGGGGGCCCGGGCTGTCGTATGCTGTCGTCGTCTCATGTAGCTTGCCGTAACGCTGGCAAAACCACGTATAAAAAAAAAAAAGAAAAAAGAGAGGAAGCAAGCGAGAAATAGAAAGATAGATAAATAAAGAGATGAAAGACAAAAAAAGTGGAAAAATAGATATAGAAACAAAGAGATGAGGAAAGAAAAAGAAAAGCGGAGAGAAACAAAGAAGGCTGTCCAGCTGCGCACTCCCTTCAGGCTTGGCACCACTACTGCGAAGTTGCCTTAATTTTTTTGAGTGCGCTCCATTACCGACTACTTCGCCTTTCCGTCTTTCTCCACTTGAAGGGACATTAAATCGAAACAATGACTTGGTTTAGATTGACAAACTGCACTCTGAGAACTCTAATGCCATATGTTTGACTATCATAAGTTCAATATTAGCGGAGATAATCAAGGTTGAAGTTTTATTTTTAAATTTGGCGCCGATATCTGCGCGCGTGACGTCAGAAATTCC
>JALIZH010029895.1:0-19371 GCA_030522465.1 Rhipicephalus appendiculatus
TCAGGAGCACGTTCTGTTTCGGTTGCTCCTGGTGTCGTCTGCTAGCCATCCATGTGTACATCTGCTTCTATGGTGAATGTTTCTTTTTCGTGACTGTTCTGTGGCCGTGGCGCACTCAAAATGACTTTCCTGCCCGTTTTCGATCACTGACTTCAGCGTTCGGGCTTCAGCTTCCATGTCTGCGTCAAAGCGCAATAAATGTATACCGCGTGCTGCGCGTGTTCGGTTGCCAAGCCTGCTCTGCTCCTTCAGTTCAATTCCTATGTTCGGAGCATGAAAAACGACGTGTGATGTCATTCAAATAAATTAAATGGCGTTACCGGCAACAACGTTTCATTAAATCCACATTTTTTAGCAGCTGCTGTGTAAGCGCGTCGTAAGTACTTTAAATATTGAAACACGAAATAAACCGGGTGTCTAAAGGGGATGCACGACGGTGATATGATATATTGGTAGGTTGTCCAGAGTAATTTTCTTTTTTTTCTCTTGCAACATATTTTAATCCTTACGTTTATAAATCGACGTTTGTTCACTCGTTCACGGTGGCCTGAAGGTATACTGAACAGAATTAGCGTAATCATACTAACGTTGATAAATACAAAGCTTTCGCATTGAACGTCGTAAGATTATGTATCTGCAATAAAATACTGTAAATCAGTCTCAACGGTCGACTCCTGATAACGCTTGGTGCGATCACTGTACTAAAAAGACTCAAGTTCCTTATGCATTTGCCTATATTGACTCGAAGGCGAAAGCCATCGCTTTGTTTACTCGATGTATTGTTCCTTCTCCGCCCTCCCCCCTCCGAATGCTTTCTGGACGTAACGCGGTTTTGCACTGAAGCTTTCTACACATCACCTGGTTTTGCATCGCCTCCGAGATCGGCCCAGCAATCACGGAGGCAATGCAAAGCGACGATGTCATGTGATGACGTAATTATGTGAGGTGACGTTATGACGTCACAAATTTTGGCGGTCTGGGATGTCATGATGACGTGATCATGTGACGAATTTTTGCATCACTCGTGTTGCCGCTGGCGACGGGGGACGCCGACGGTCAATTTTCGCATTTGATGAGGAATCTAAGGCTCTCACCTTAAAATATTCAATCTTGTTGCAGCACGGTAAAGAATAGCAATAATCAGCCACAGTGGCCAAAAGAATGGTGGGAAACAGCTCTCTTTGTCCTCTTTCTGGACACATTCGCCGATTTTTCCTACTGTTTACGAAACTGTACTATCGTTGTCTAATGAAACGCGAACACTGCAGCGGATGGCGTTGCCCAAGCATTAGAAATATAGTGCGCGCCATCCTGTCATCACCATTGACAGGCTCGCACAGTCGATTAGGCAGCACTGCGCGATCGAAAACATGAATGTGGCTCATGAGCGTATCTATCTCTAATCATAAGGGTCGAACTGTACCACGCGCACCACTGCTGGCGCTTCATTCCCAGCGATCTTATTTGCATCCAGCTCGTCCAATCTAGGCTAGTGGTCCGCAATAACCCGCTGGTCGATGAAGTTATCGATTTCATTTTATCGGCTGTCGTGTCTGCACAAGTCCACATGACTACAATTGGTAGTGGAGCGTGAATTTTTGATCAGCTCAAGTCTGGTTACACAACGCTGATTTTTGCGTATAAACCGCAAAATTGATCCCATTTCGATTTCAAAGCAGCGGAGACTATCTTTAACTCACTTGGCGGGGGGCGTTCGCGCTTTCACGTAAGCTATTTCAGCGCCATCCAGCCCAGTGAGTGACGCTACGAACTGGGGGGCATGAACCTGACCGCGATGGCTGTGGGTATACAGGAGATACGTAAAATGTTAACGTTTCCTAAACTCCTGTAATGCCAGCACTCATCTCAAGATATATCATTAGAGGAAAATGCAACTAGTAGTCGAGGAACGCCGTGCGACGCGAGGCGAACTATAACGAAAATGCTGCTGTTTTAGCCAGAGAGTAGCAGACGACAAAAGTCGAATCCCCGCCCTTGCGTCACCCGAGCGCCGTTCGCAGCGCCGCCATTGGTGGCACACGAGGCGAATACTCGCGGACAACTTTTCTTGACACTGAAGGGCACAGATGCTACGGGGGGCGGAGCATCTGCACATGATGTAACCCTACGCGAAGTAGTCCGGTTTGGCATGCGTCTCATACCGCTGTGGAAAGTGATGGCTGCGCGAAATCAGCGTTGCATTTCGACGCAAACGCCGCTGCAGCGTTTGAGGCACTGGCAAAAGGCGCGACTTTCTGACGCGTTAAAAAAAAAACGCACATATATCTTACTGGGGTGCGCTGCGTTGTGTCTGAAAGAGCTGCATATAAAAAAAATGAGAGAAGTACTTTTTATATCTTACGCAGAACATGAAAACATTTTTATTTTAAAAAAATAAAGAAAACGGGGAGGGTCCCTATTCCGGGACACCTATGACAACCTCTGCGACAGCCCGGGCCCGCTGAACGAGAGCCCGACAGACCTCGGGAGCGCCGTCGCGAAGGGCGCCTTCCCACTGCTCTGAGGTACGGGTTGACCGAAGGATTGGTGGGAGGGGAGGGAAGTAGGCAGCGGTGCACTCGACGGTGACGTGGAAGGTTGTGGGGGTAGCGCCACATCCTGGACAGGTGTCGGTGTAGCGAGTAGGGTATATGTTATGCATGAAGTGCAGATTTGGGAAAGTTCGGGTCTGCAGCCGGCGAAGCGCGACAGCCTCCTCTCGTGTGAAGGACTGTGCACGCAGAAGAGGCGGACGAAATTGTGGGACTATATATTAATTAGCGGCGAGATACGCGCGATTTGGCTCCGTAGCCTTCGCTCCAATGCCAAGATAAGTTGTCGCCGAGTATAGACAGCGATCGAAGCGCGCGAAGTGTTGTTCAGTGTTGCAACGCGAACTAGTCCAAGCTTCGATACTAGCAAGTGTCCACCCAGCAAATAAAGCACGTGCAAGGTGCTTTACTTTGGCACGTGTGTCAGAGGTATCAATATGTGTCCTAAGGCAATATTTTAGCCCAAGAACACGATCTTTTATGCAGGATTCCCAGCTTTTTTTTAATAACAGGCTCAATGTGGTTGAGCTATAGACCACAGAACGCGTATCTCGCACCCAGGCGTCTAGGCTCTCGGCGGCATACTCTCGCACCCAGACGCCATGTTTGTTTTGAACTGCCAAGGCGTGTATCTGTTACATGGCAAGTGGCGTGTCTGGGACCTTAAAAGACGAGAAAGGGCCTATTCACGCCGCTCCCGCTTACAAGAAGTCGTCTGGGCACCACTGCGCCGTCTTTGGATGCGAAAACAGTCAGCGCAAGCGCAAAATATCACTCAGCACTGTCTGTGAAGATGACAACTCATGGGAATCGTGCCGGTGCGGTGTTTTCAGATTGCACAGATTTCCATCCGCAACGAAAAACGCCGAGATCCGCTGCCAGGGGATAATTGCAATCAACAGGAAAAACTACGAGCTCAGTAAAAGTGTACGAGTAAGTACACTTACTGCCTCTATTCAAGCGTGACGCCAGCTATTTCGCTTTACAGCAGTAATTTGCGTGCAGGATGCCTGTAGCATGCGGCACGAAATCATTGCCGTACTCTTTCGCAGGCCGCATGCCAGTAACAGTAGATATTACGACTCACGTGTGCACGCAAACTAAGCAGGTTTAGTACAAATGTGACGGCGTCCTATCGCGATGCAATGAAACGTGAACAGCGGGAAGCGTGGCTTTCGACTCAGTCGAACTGCGACATGCCTTGACTGTCGCTAGGCCAATCTGTGATTTCCAGACGCTGCGACATGCCTTGACTGTCGCTAGGCCAATCTGTGATTTCAGCCGGCGTCACCGTATTACTACTATCAAATCTTGCTCTGGCTGACACTTTCGCATCGCGTGTGTGTTCCGAGTGCCAGGAATGACTGGGAAATGATAAACACATGCGGTGCATGAACACAAGCCGGAGCCAGATTCTAGCGCTACGGTGACGCCGGCTCAAAGCACAAGTTTTGCCCAGCGATAGTCAAGGCATGTCGCAGTTCGACTCATTCGAAAGCCACGCTTTCCGCTGTTCACGTTTCTTTCCATAGCGATAGTACGTACCTGATAAAGTTGCTTCCGCACTCTGCAATGTACAGTGGCGGTCAAAATTTTACGGACCACGGGAGCGCGTGTCAAACAGCACCGCGGCGCCTTCTGACGGCTGCCTAGGAAGCTTGAGAGCGCGCACTGCGCACGCGCGCCCTTTTTTACCTGTCATCCAGCTCGTTCGCTCCCTTCAACAGCGCGCGCACCGCAACGCCTGAATAAGCGCAAGGTGTCACTTCTGCTGTAGCCGCGGAAATACCAGCGGTGATACCGTGACGTAAACAAGCAATTTGTACAGGCAATGCTCGGTGCGCGCCGCATTCTACGCCTTAGTCCCAGGCGCTCCGCGGCACCGAAAACATGCATACGGCGTCAGTTTTTATAACATCGACCTTTTTATCAGGTTATTCAACAGCTCCGCGGCTACAGCAGAAATGACACCTTGCGCTTATTCTATTGTTCCGGTGCGCGCGCTGTTGAAGGGGGCGAACGAGCTGGCTCGCAGGTAAAAAAGGGCGCGCGTGCGCAGTGCGCGCTCTCGAGCTTCGCAGGCAGCCGTCAAAAGGCGTCGCGGTGCTGTTCGCCACGCGCTCCCGTGGTCCGTAAAATTCTGACCGCTACTGTAGTGTTCGACATTTCGGACTGTCGAGGAAGGTCTTCTCGACGTTTGACAAGAAAACAGCATACATTTCCAGGAGAAGAAAAGCGCGGAACATGCTTACAGCCGGACTCGTGTTGGGAAGTTTCGCGTTTGAATTGCGGAGCGTCTGCTAGCCTGGCAGTTCAGGGTGTTGCTTCGCCGCACTTGTGACAGATGGCGCGACATGCTGCCTAAATATGGCGCCACACACTGAACTCGCTGTTTTCAGGTGTATAGGTCACAAACGAGCGCTCAAAGTAAGCGCGCATCGCCGATTTCAAACGGCGGCGTGAAATCCAGGCGCCGGTTTGTCGCGACTGAGCGCAGACAACGAAAAAAGAAGCAGTAAAAGACGCCGCGTGTGCGCCTCCTCTCCCCCTCGAAACTACGCCATCAAGCGCTCTCAGTTCAAACGCCGAGCGATCTTCTGCCATGGATTTAATGGTACATTCGACTAGTCGTTTGAGAGCGATCTGACTGTTTCAAAGTGTTGAATTCAATAGCTTTAAAACTCTTCAACGAGAAGAAGCTGTTATGCACGTCATGTTTCTCCTTCCTGATCATAATGTTAGTAGCAACGGTTAGTTGCTATTTTACGTAATTGTTTCAGCGCCTGCGGAGTGCTCGAAAACGACCAGTCGAATGTACCACAAGTGAACCGGTGAGAGTTCAAATGAGCCGGTACACTTAAGTCAGTGGAGCCGTTCGGAACCGCACACTGAAGTGAACCGCTTTGCCCATCTCTACATCACACCTCGAACGCTGGACGTCACGTCTGTCTCCTCCTTACGGCCGCCTCGTCACCAACCGCTAATAATTCCACAACCTCACGATAGGTGGCGCTAGTTGTTCCGTAGTGGATGTAATTGCCTAACACGGGTCCATCCGCTTCTGTGTCAATTTTCGGAGCTTGAACAAGATCACGCTGAAGGATGTTTTTTTCATTTTCATTTTATTATACTGTCAGCCCAATTTGGGCTATAACAGGGGTGGAAAAAACATACATACACATAAAGTACTCCATATAGAAACAACTATAATACATAACAACGAATGACAAAGAATAGCCAAAACACTTCACTCTGTAGCACAGAAAGTAAGCACAGAAAGAACTATACATCTTTAAACACGACGTCATTTAGGTTTTTTAAGAAAGAAGGTACACATTCAGAAAATACAGCAGAATTTGGCAGCCTATTCCACTCGCTGATCGCCCGTGGAAAGAAACTGATCTTGAAACAATCGTTGCGTGATCTGGGAGGAGGAATGTACATGTTATGCCGGTGTCTTGATGTTTCCCCAGTTTTTGTACACATATACCTTGATTTATCTATTTTAACTTGTTTAATTATTAAAAAGAGTAATTTAAGCCTTTCATACTGTGTCCTTTGTTCTAGTGGTTGAAGGTCGGCCAGCTTGCAAAGCTGAGTTGGGGAGTGGAAACGCTGATATTTATTAAATATGAAACGTGACGCCAATCTTTGTATTCTATCTAGCTTAGTGGAATTACTTTTTGCATACGGATCCCACACCACCTTTGCGTACTCAATAATTGGCCGTACGAGGGCCTTGTAAGCCAAGCATTTTATTTCCGGGCTTGCATGGTACAGATTTCTCCGAAGTCTCCACAATGCTTTGTTGGCTTTAGCACAAACGGAGTCTATATGCAAATTCCATCGCAGGTCAGAAGTTATCAATAAATCCAGATATTTCTGTTCAACTCTGCCAAGCTCATGATCGTTTAGAGCGTACGTTGTATTTAGAATGCGTTTTTTCCTGGTTATGCTCATCGCTACTGATTTTGCGGCGTTTAGATTCATCTGCCAAGTAATGCACCAGTTATGTATTTTTTGGAGGTTTAGATTTAATTCTGATTGATCAGAAGGAGATTTCACTGTTTTATACATTACACAATCGTCTAGAAAAAACTTTATGGGGACCGTAATATCTTTAGGTAAATCGTTGATAAAAATCAAAAACAGTAATGGGCCCAAGACGGTACCTTGGGGAACTCCAAAAATGACTTAACAAGGGCAGATTTTTTCGTACGGACTTGAACGTACTGCTTACGATTGGAGAAATAAGAGGAAAACCACCGCGTTAGGTTTGGATTTTTAAAGATAGCGTTTATTTTTAACAACTGTTTAGCATGGGACACCTTATCGAAGGCTTTTGCAAAATCTAAAAATATTATGTCAACCTGACCTTGGAAGTTTATTTCAGAGGAGAGATCATGGAAATTCAACAAGCTGCGTAATAGTAGATAGGCCGTTTCGAAATCCATGTTGCTGTGGGTATAATATGTTGTGAACATTTAGATAAGCCGAAAGATGCTTGGAGACAATATGCTCGAGAAGCTTGGAACAAGTACTTGTGAGGGAGATGGGACAGAAGTTTTTTCAGTCGTTTGTACTACCACTTTTGTGTATAGGTATGATTTTAGCGACCTTCCAAGCAGTGGGAAAGCAACTATTTCTTATTGAAGACTGGGAAATAACTGTCAAATACTTCGACACCCAAACTGCGTACCTATATAGAAATTCATTTGGTATTCCATCAGGCCCTGCACTTTTCTTTTTGTCGATTTTAAGGAGCAGGTTCAATACTCCTTGTTCACTAAACGCTATTTCTTCTATGACAGGGGTGTCAGAAGCCTCATTAAAAGTCGGTACTTGTCCGTCATCATGGGCAAATACTGACGAAAAAAGGCATTAAAGCTTTCAGCACGTGTTTGTAGGTTTTCTTTATCTTCATGAAGATGGGCTTGCGTGTTTGGATTCACGTATCTCCAGAACCTTTCGGGTGCTTCGTGCAAGAACTTTTTTAGTTTAACGTTCTAAAAAATATCTTTGGAATTTTTAACTAGACGTCTCAATTCCTGGCTCATAATGCGAATGGTTTTCTTCCCTTCAGGGCAAGGTTGTTTTGAGTGAGTTTTCCGTTTTCGTTTCAGTTCCCTTTAGGCATGAATCACTTCACGCGTTATCCAAGGATTTTTCTTTGCTATCTTTTTTTTCACGTGTTGGGATAAACATTTGAATGCATTCAGTGACCACCTGTGAGAAATAATCCCATAGTCTATCTGTACCTGCATTTGAATTTTGCAGGAGAACAAAGGTATCGAACGAGTTTTCAAGCTTTTTCTAAAACAGAGAAGTCATCAGCACCTGCGAAATTCAAAACTGTATTTTTGTGATCACTATGCAACTTCGCGGAAATCATATCTAATTAAAACATAACCATCTGATGATCTGATATGCCCTCGATTACATCACATGTTTTAACATTCCCCTCCAGGAGCGATGATACAAATACAAGGTCAAGAATAGAGGATACAGCCTTAAAAACACTTGTGTACCTAGACACAATTTCGCATAGGTTAAAACAAAAGGCAAGGTCCAAAAGATCTTCACAATGTGCTACTTCAGTTCCTGTTATATTATGCGAATCCCATTGAATACTTGGCAAGTTGAAATCACCAAGCAAAATTATTTTGTCGTCCTGGTGCATATTAGAATCCATAAAACGTCTTAAGTCAGTCAGAGTCGCAGCAGGAGAACAGGGGGGTCTCTACATAACTCCAATGTACACAGGGTGATCATT
The DNA here is from genome assembly GCA_030522465.1 of Rhipicephalus appendiculatus. Lineage (NCBI taxonomy): Eukaryota > Metazoa > Arthropoda > Arachnida > Ixodida > Ixodidae > Rhipicephalus > Rhipicephalus appendiculatus. The sequence goes on from JALIZH010029895.1 coordinate 8,326, forward strand.
TAATCGAATCTTTACCCATAGAGCTTCAATATCACCAGGATCTGGTAAAATTTCATACTTTATGTCTCTTATCATCATAAGTGCTACCCCGCCGCCCCTCCTGTCTCGATCGTTCCGCATTAAGACGTAACCTGGCGGTGTAACTTCCACATCATGTACATCACTGTGCAACCATGTCTCGGTGATTGCTTGTATGTCAGGATCGTGTTCCAAGGTTAAACTTTCAATTTAGTGACTTTTGTTCAATTTTGTTCAGCATGCTTCGAGCATTTAAGTTTATGATCTTAAAGTCATCCGGTATGTGCCTTTCAGGTCATTGGTAGTTGGAGTTTGGCAGATGCTTTGCACTTGACCTTTTCCTTGGTATCATCATTCCACGTGTACAAAATATTGTTGATAAAAACTTTGTCATAAACCAGCCTAACTTTCGCTCCTTTTCTTTCGTCTAGACTTGAGACCCACACGTTTCTCCGTATCTCAGTAACGCGTCTTGAGTAGTCCTCACTAATGTTAATGTGAGTGCCTTTTAGCTTGAAACAATTCTTCAATATCTTTGTTTTGCCTCGATAGTCTGACAATCTAAGGATTACAGGGCGGTCTTTGCCAGGAAGTTTCTTTCCCAGTCTATGTATTTTTTCTATAGAATCCAGTTTCTGGCTAAGAATGGACCCAAATATATCGTCATTTACTGCTTTCAGTAAGTCATCATCATTCTCAGGGCCTTCTTCTCTTACGCCTCTAATTATAAGGTTGCTTCGTTTCGAGTGATTTTCTAAGTCGTCCACCCTACTGCACAGAGCACTCAGTTCAGTATCTCTTCTATCGATTGCATTCTCAAGCTTTAGCAGCCTACCATCCACATTATCTATGTACTCTAATTTCTTCTGAATGATTAATAGTCTGTTCTGAACTTCAATCATAACGGACTCAGGTGAGACGTGTTGCTCTTGCATTTTGCGAAATTTTAGACAAGATAGTTTTTTGCGTTTCTAGTAGTTTCTTAAACATTGCATCCGTAACAGGTCCAGGATTTTTGGTCGACATCTCCTGAAAGTGAAAGAAACAGACTCGCTCGCGCAAAACAGTCACTTATACAGGTTAGAATAGCGTGTGGACACAGCAACACTACTAAACAAGGATCGTCACTACGAAAACCATATTTCCAGTCACCAACCTGCACAAGTAGGGGTACATTAGGTGACATCGTGGCGGCTTGGTTGCCGTGTCCACTGCCGCTCGAAGCAATAGGTGTCCCTCTTATAGCAGCTGGCGTGGCGCTGGGGGCGTAGATTGGTGACGTCATCATGCCACGTAGGTATGTGCAGTAGAGGTGATCGTGCTCGTGCTGCAGGCGTGGCGATACAGGCGTATCGAAGATATCGCCAGAATCGATGCCCGTGACGAGCTTGAACGGTGCATCAAAGGTTTGACGTAGAGGATCAAACTGGTCCGTGCAAAACGCCGATGTGCCGGTCGACGAAAAAAGGCATCCCGTCGAAACCTGCACAAGTAGGGGTACATTAGGTGACATCGTCGTGGCTTGGTTGCCGTGTCCACTGCCGTCTTGACGGCAGTGGACACGGCAATGTCTATCCACTGCCGCGCTTGACGATGCTCTTGACTGTTTACAGGGTGCCGAACTCTTTTCCTCATTAGACTTGCGGTGGGGCTACTGGTAGGTGCCAATGGCCGAGGCCGATCGCCCCTAAACCGCTTTTGTAACCCCAGATGGCTTGTATGAATTTACCGTCATGCCTTTCGGACAGTGCAACGCACTGCAACGTTCGAAATAATGATGGACAACGTTCTGAGTGCCCTTAGACGGAAGTTCTGCCTGTGTTTTGTCGATAACATCCTAGTTTTTGCCCCTGATTCGTCAACACACTTTCGCCGCCTTCAGCACGTGTTCACTTGCTTGACTAACGCCTGTTTACAATTAAATCTCAAGAAATGTCCATTTGCTGTACGTCAGCTCTCGATTCTAGGACACGTTGTGTCGAAGGACGGCATTCTCCCAGACTCTGACAAACTGCATGCCGTTACTGAGTTTCCTAAGCCCACTAATGTCAAAGAAGTTCGCAGTTTTGTTGGCCTGTGTTCATATTACGTAATGTGCAAACCCTGAGGGTAAAATAAATAAATAAATAAAAATTTCCGGCGATTCATTCGAAACTTTGCGTCGATTATATCACCTCACGCAACTCCTTCTTGGCACCCTAGACATTTCATCATGGTCCCCAGCCTGCGACGAGGCTTTCACCACCTTGCGACGTCTTCTAACGACGTCACCCATTCTTCGCCATTTTGACCCTCAAGCTCCCACTGAGGTTCATACCGACGTTAGTGGTGAAGGCCCGGGTGCTGTGCTCGCACAGCATCAACCTGGCCACACAGAATACGTCGTAGCATACGCGAGTCGCACACTCACAAAAAGCCCAAAGCAAATATAGCATTACAGAGAAGGAGTGTTTCGCCATAGTGTGCGTGCTTCGGAAGTTTCGCCCATATTTATACGACAGTTCTTTAAACGTCATCACCGACCACTGTGCACTGTATAGGCTTTCGACGTTGAAAGACCAATCTGGCCGTCTTGCTAGATGGGCCTTGAAAATCCAAGGGTACGACATACGGAAAAGATTTGAGCGCAAAAAAAAGACGGGACACAAGACGAGAAGACGACTACCCGAGCGCTCACTACCAACCGGTTTAATTCAGAAGAAAACATGATATTATAAGCTCAGTACACCACAAGCGCGCCTGCGCAAACATCAAGTGATACATATGAGAAAGGCTTTTCATAAACTGCGCTCAATCAACTGCAACTCACTCCCCCTGCAAGCATACCGACGTTTCGCTAATACAATCTGTGCCCTCTCGAGAGGCCAAGCCAAGATCCAGGGCATCGGCCACGCGATCTACGCGGACGACATCACTGTCTGGTGCGCGGGAGGCAGTGACGGACAAGTCGAAGCTGCTCTCCAGGAAGTGTCGATACTACATAGCGTTTTTTAACTGACATGGGACTCCAGTACTTCGCCAAGAAATCAGAGGCTCCTCCTTTACAGCCCAACTAGAGGGACCCAAGCCGCAGAACTGGAATGCCCCCACAGGAATTGACATTAATCTCTACACCAAGTGTAGAGATCCGATCCCCAAAGTCTCATCCATTCGAATCTTGGGAATGACGCTCGAAGCGACGGGCGCTAATTGCGTAACATTCACAAATTTGCAAAGAAGACGGACAGCGTCATTGGTCTAATCAAGCGGGTAGCTAACAGAAGGCGAGGCCTGAGCAGAAGAGAACCTGATAAGGGTTGTTCACGCTTTCTTGTTATGCCATTTCACGTATGTAGCGGCTATGCACGTTTGGAAGAGGGCTGAGCGAGACAAACTAAATGCCATGATAAGGAGGGGGATCAAAAGCGCGCTCGGACTATCCAATTACACACGCACTGACCGGCTCCTGCAGTTAGGTATTCACAATACTCTGGAAGAGATTGCAGAAGCGCAAGAAAGGGCGCAGATTGTCAGACTCTCCGGCACCAGGGCGGGCAGACGGCTCCTCATAGAGATGGGCGTCCCGCCCGGGTTGAAGACGCCTACCAGAGCCTTCCGAAAGAGCTGAAAGACATCATCATATCCGCCGCCCCGCGCAATATGCATCCACAGCGCAACGTGGAAAGAATGAAGGCCAGGGCGGTGGCGCTCCTACGTCGGGCGAGAGAACTTCCTGGCGGCAGCTGCTTCGTAGACGCGGCCCAGTATGCCAAGAGCAATAGTTTTGCAGCAGTGTCGATCAACCACAGGGGTTCGACCGTTAACGCCGCTTCGGTACGATGCTCGTTATCCTGTGCGGCCGAGCAAGTGGCCATTGCCTTGGCCCTTCTGGATGACAAACATGAACATATATTCAGCGACTCCAGGGCAGCCATCTGCGCCTTCGGCGTTGGCGCCGTGTGTAGGAAGGCTGTCGCATACTGGAGGGCAAAAGCATCATCACCCACACCCTCACGTGGTTCCCCGCCTCATATGGGATCCATCATGGGAGGCCCCACAAACCTGAAAGAGCTGGCCCACTCCAAGGCGCGAGGTCTCACTTTCCGCGACCACGGAGAACTCCCCGCCGGCCCGCCGTTGTGGAGAACAGAGATCATCCAACCACTTATAACGAAATTACACAGCATTTCTATCTCGGCAGGAGAGACTTTCTCCTTCCTAACAAGAAATTAAATCGAGCGCAGGCATTGATTTTCAGATTACTGCAGACGGCTTCGTATCCCAGCCCAGCTCTCTTACATAAAATTTATCCCGACATTTATCCAAATAGCTCCTGCAGGCACTGCAACGAATTCGCTAGCCTAGACCGCATGCTCTGGCGTTGCCCCCTCGCGGGGCACGCACCACTTCAATGAAGAGAAGTGGCTATCTGCTATCAAGAGCCCCGATATCGGGGCTCAATTGTGGGCTGTTCAGAGGGCCCACGATGCGGCGGTCAGGCTTGGCCTGACTGTCCCAACGTGGGAGCGGCCCGCTGCGCGTTGAGTCGTGCACCTCAGGACTCACAATAAAGCTTTGCATCCATCCATCCATCCATCTTTTCATGTAAAAAGCCTCCAAAAGCTCGCGTGCCACGGTGGCTCTGCTGTGGCCCAGTACTTTCAGTTCAGAGAACACAGGAACACATTCGCACTCGCCGATCATTTGTGAGCAACAGTTCGTGCTCTCGTGCCCGGTAGTTGATACACCGGCTCGTATGTCCGATATAGGACTTCCCGCAGCTCAGTGGTAAGTCATAGATGACTGCTTCCGCACAATCCCTGTAGGGCCGGGTGTGCTTTTTTTCCACAAGACGCTTTCTTTTTTACCTCGCCAGCTATACGCCCACAAAGCTTGGACAGCTTGTTTGGCACTGATATGACGATAGGCACATTATGCCTCGCTGCCACTTTCTTGAGGTTGTGCGTCACATTGTGAATGTACGGCAGTACCTCCGGGCCTTATGGCGCTCATCTATGTTTTCCTTGCTCCTGCCCTTTCCTTTCATTTTCCTGAAGCTACTCCACAGTGGCCACCAGGACGGTCTTCGGATATCATTGTCATTCTCATCCATTGTCCATTGTGAGCGAGAACGGATCCTGGCAGTTGTACCTTAGCCGGTACCTTCTGAAGTGCTTAGGTAGCTTGTCTATTGATGACCCTTTGGCTAAGAAAAATTCGTTGCATGTGATGGAATTTGTACATGACAATGATTCGGTGGGCTTTTTCTTCTCTGTTTATGTCGAATACATCTTTTATTCTATTCCACATAAAGAAATGTTTCTTGCCGTAAGGGAGTGTATGGAAAACAATGGGGACGTACTGTTTCAGAACAGAGCAGTCTTTAGCGTTGAACACTTGATGTCTGTTGGTATTTACTTAGGGTGCTTTATATGCAGAACCACGTATCTGCATCGGTTCCTCTGTGGCACCGAAACTGTGCGATATCTTTTTGTCGGCTGTTGATAGAAGCTTAGTACATGCTTTTCATCAGGGCAAAGTGCTTAATGTGTGCAGATACGTCGCTGACTTTTTAGTTGTTCTTAAGAAGCAGCATTTTATTGTTTGTAGTGATTTCATTTATTTTAGAGTTGTGTGCGAGGTCTGCCCTTCAGAGCTTCCTCGGAAGGGGCACCTGATATTTTAGATGTAAAGCTTAGCTTGTCGCATTCCCATGTTTGCTGGGCTTAGAATCCACGCTCCCGCAAACCTTTGCTGCTGTTCCATTCGGCCCATTCTAAGGCTGTAAAGCGAGGAATAGCCTCAGTAGTTTTAGAACCTGCGCTCCAAAGGCCTTGCGAACACGCACCCTCAACCAGTTTCGGCCAACAAGTGGAACGGCTGCGGCCTTCAGGGTATCCAGAAACCGTCCTGGTGGCCACTGTGGAGTTGCTCCTCCAGAAAATGAAAGGAAAGGGAATGAGCGAGGAAAGACAGATGAGCGCCATAAGGCCCGCGGTACTGCTGTACATCCATAATGTGATGCACAACCTCAAGAAAGTGGCGGCGAGGCATAATGTGCCCATCGCCGTATCAGCGCCGAACAAGCTGTCCAAGCTTTGCCCGCGTATAGCTGGCGAGGTAAAAGAAGAAAGCGTCCTGTGGAAGAAAGCACACCCGGCCCTACAGGCATTCTGCGGAGGCAGTCGTCTATGAGCTTCGGGAAGTCCTATATCGGACAGAAAAAAGCCGGTGTGTCACCGACCGCGCACGAGAGCACGAACTGTCCCTCACGAGTCACAATGATCGGCGCGCGCACCTTCCGGTGCATTGCGCGGAGTGCGAATGTGTTCTCTGAACTGAATGTACTGGGACGTAGCAGAGACATCGTGGCACGCGAGCTTTTGGAGGCTTTTAAATGCGAAGCATTTCTTAGCGAACTTCGGCGACTTTGAGCGTATCTATCTATCTAGCTATCTAGCCGCCTACGACTTTGTGCTCTCCTGGCCGTATCGTTAATGGGATTTATACCAAATTTGGTATGGCATAACATGACCGTATTGCGAACATAAATGGCTGGTCATATAATGAAAATCATGACTAGCTTGTCATGAAAAGCATGATTTACCTGCCACGCTCACGGCGCGCGTTCCCGGCTGTTTGGTTAGCTTGATATACACCAAATTTGGGATAGTGACGTGACTGTATGATGAAGATAAATGACCAGTGGTAATATGGAAATCATGACTTGTCATGTGCGACATGACTTGCATGCCACGCTCATGGCGCGCTCGCGGCCGTTTCGTTAGCTTGATATACACCAAAATTGGTATTCAGTGACGTGACTGTATGATTAACATAAATGACCAGTGGTAATCTGGAAATCATGACTTGTCATGTGCGACATGACTTGCATGCCACGCTCATGGCGCGCTCGCGGCCGTTTCGTTAGCCTGATATACACCAAATTTGGTATTGAGTGACGTGACTGTATGACGAACAAAAATGACCAGTGGTAATATGAAAATCATGACTTGTCATGTGCGACATGACTTGCATGCCACGCTCATGGCGCGCTCACGGCCGTTTCGTTAGCTTGACATACACCAAATTTGGTATTGAGTGACGTGATTGTATGACGGAAAAAAATGACCAGTGGTAATATGAAAATCATGACTTGTCATGTGCGACATGACTTGCATGCCACGCTCATGGCGCGCTCGCGGCCGTTTCGTTAGCCTGATATACACCAAATTTGGTATTGAGTGACGTGACTGTATGACGAACATAAATCATCAGTGGTAATATGGAAATCATGACTTGTCATGTGCGACATGACTTGCATGCCACGCTCATGGCGCGCTCGTGGCCGTTTCGTTAGCTTGATATACACCAAATTTGGTATTGCGCGACGTGACTGTATGACGAACATAAATGACAGGTCCTAACATGTAAAACATGACATGCAAATTTTGTAAAGCATGATTTGGCTGCTTCGCATTACATCGATTCCCACAGTGCGTGGGATCTGCCGGTTTATTTTACATAAAAAACAAAGGCACAGATTGTGTTGGCCAAACGTCGATATGCTTGCGGGGAAGTGAGTTGCAGTTGATTGAGCGCAGTTTATAAGCCTTTCTCACCTGTCTCACTTGATGTGTGCGCAGGCTCGTTTCGCAGAAATTCCGGCGTCGGCGTCGGCGGCGGTGTCGTTGGTTGTTAGCGAAAAAATCGTCTTGTCCATGGCCGAAAAATCGAGAAAGGTGCAAAGAAAATACACCATAAAAATTCCGGGTCCGAGTGAGGATCGAACCCGGGCCGTCTGCGTGGCAAGCAGGTGTTCTACCACACAGCCACGCTTCTGCTTGGAATTACGTTAAAGAATCGATGTAATGCGAAGCAGCCAGCAAGGAGCTAATCAAGCTGTACATAAAATTGAAGGACACTTTGTACATTCCAAAGTGTGTTCGGCGAAAGCTTATGGCCATTCGACTGACTATGCCATGTCTTTTTTTTTACAATCTTAGTGGGATGACACACAAAGGGAATGTGTGCGTGTTTTATTGTTTTAATTTTTTACCGCGAATCGCAGCGAGACGCGAGACCAATCTGCCCCCGTTTCGCATACATTCGTTGTCTCGCGCTTTGCGCATTGTGCAGACGCCATCCGCGTCCTAGCGCTGAAATTCTGGGACAATTCGTAATATACAAAGTGTGTTCCGCGAACGCCTGTGCACATTGAGACGGGGGTCGGTCAGAATGTAACGCGATGCGCGCGTCTCCCTCCTTGCATGATTGGACACACTGGTCACAGCGACGCTAGGGCAGCAAAGCGCGAGCGCTGTAGAGTCCGACGCGACTGGCGTCCGTATGCGCGCCCCGGCGGCCACCTGGCACCGTGCCAGGGTAGGGCCGGAGGGACGGACGGACGTGAGCATGAGACATTATAGGCTCTCGCCTTAATATGCATGTCATGATTTGCATGTTAGGACCTGTCATTTATGTTCGTCATACAGTCACGTCTTGCAATACCTATTTTGGTGTATATCAAGCTGGCGAACTGGACGCAAGCGCACCATCAGCGTGGCATATAAATGGCATTGTAGATGACATGCATGCCAAGATCTTCACGTTACCACGTGCCACTTATGTTCGTTATACAGTCACATCCCGCAATACGAATTTTGGCGCATATCAAGCTAGCCAAACGGCCACAAGCGTGCCATGAGCGTGGCGTGCAAGTCATGTTGCACATGACATATTACCATATTACCACTTGGCATTTATGTTCTTCATACAGTCACGTCACCCAACACCAAATTTAGTGTATATCAAGCTAGCGAAACGGCCTCGAGATTGCCATTAGCGTGGCATGCAAGTGATGTTGACATGACATGTCACGCATTACATATTACCACTTGGCATTTATGTTCGTCATACTCTCACGTCATGGAATGCCAGATTTCGTGTATATCAAGCTAGCGAAACGGCCGCGAACGTGCCATGTGCGTGGCATGCAAGTCATGTTGTACATGACATGCACGTCATGATTTTAATAATACCCCCTGTCATTTACGTTGGTCATGCAGAAATGTCGCATCCTACCAATTTTTGAATATGTGAAGTTAAGAAAACGGCCTCATTAGCACTACGTTCATGGCGTGTTAATCATACTTTTCATGACAAGTTAATCATGAGTTTCATGATGTGACCAGTGATTGATGTTCGTTATACAGTCAGGTTATGCCATGCCAATTTTGGTATAAATCCCATTAACGACACGGCCAGGAGAGCCCAAAGTCGTAGGCGGCTAGATGGACACATAGATAGATACGCTCACAGTCGCCGAAGTTCGCTAAGAAATGCTTTGCATTTAAGAACTTCCTCTACTTGGAAATGCAGTGAAGAAAAGGTCACAGTTTCACCACAAGGGCGAAGCAATCAATGCGATACCAACAAATTGTTGTGTTATACGAAGTGAGGCTGGCAGCTAATTCTTTTGGATCCGATCTCACGCAACTCTAGAAAACGCTGGTTTAAGAGAATACGGCTGCTCCCGGACACTATTCACACCACATTCTCTTCGCGTTGAGAGCGCAGCACGTCGAAGGGTATACCGGCCACCCACTGTCGGCTGCCGACCTAGGTAGATAACGCGCGCGCCAGCGACGACCGCGCTCGTAAAATCTAAGGTTGCTCGAGGGAACCCCCCCCCCCCCACCTTGCGTCTTTTCACGCTCGCGAACGACGGGCGGGGCCGGTCGGTCGAACAGTTGGGGGGGGATCTTATCGCATGCGCCTCGGAGCGACGGAGATGGGCCGGCTCGTTTGTTCTGCGCTTCAGCCGCGTTCATCGCTCCCGCTCGCGCGCTATTACCCGCTGGTAGAACGTACCATGCGCGCCGGGGGCTCTTATCAATTTGGACTTCATACGCGACATTGACGGCGGCGGCGACGGCAACGGCAAAAACCCGTCGAGACTGTCCATATAATTGCCATCGCAATAATAGCTTTCATGCTGTAAAAACACACGCGTCCTGTTACAGGCATCACCATACAACCTGTAATATCGCAGTAGTATTGCGTGGTAGAAGCGTACATTGCCATCGGGCGTCAGATCATGTGAATATCATAATGGCATCGTGGTTCAGAGCCGGCCACCCATTACAAAAGGCACGCACGTTATTGCGCGTATTCCCCTTAGGACCACGTAGTGGGTGCATAGCAATTTCGAAAACATTTCCCGCTCATAATTGCTCGTGGTTTAAAGCATGCTGCCCATTACATAGTATGCACTAAGTGATTGAAGCACGCACTAGGGACGGGATATAGCTATCGCGTTCAACTCTTAAAGGCGAAGCTTAAGGGCCCCCCCAATTTTTTGCGCTCAAATCTTTTCCGTAATGATCCAACACACCCATCAAAGCATTCTATTAAGTACGACATACGCGTGGTTTATCTTTGAGGGCGGAAACATTCTGACGTTGATGCGCTTTCCCGCTCACCTCCCTCACTGAAAGCTAGTGATGACTCTGCGTGTGAGCGCACGTTGCGCACGCTGCGGAACGACGCAGTGACCCCTGGACAGGATCTCTCCTCGACCTTCTCTCAGATACCTCAAAAGTCCCACCATCGCGAACGTTCCGGTGCCAAGTTACACATTTTACGATTCGTTACAAGCTGCTCTATCGTCGCAACTATGCTCCAGAGGGGCGCAGATGGTTGCTAGTCGTCCCGCAAGACTTGAGGTCAGATATCTGCTGACTCTTCCATACTGGCCGACAGTGTGGCCACGCAGGAGTCTTCAAGACGTATGAAAGACTTCGACACCGATGCTACTGGCCTGGCATGTATACCCCCCGTTCGCACTTCATTCGCTCTTGTCGTGAATGCCAGCGCCGCAGGTTTCCCCGCACATCTTAGCTGGAGAACTACAACCATTTCCATGCCCGTCCCGGACCCTTCGATCATGTCGGCATTGATATTTATGGGCCACTTCCCTTGACTACTGCCGGAAAGCAGTGTATAACAATGGCAGTAGACCAATTAACACGCTATGCCGAGACTGCT
>JALIZH010029896.1:0-93469 GCA_030522465.1 Rhipicephalus appendiculatus
GTAGAGCTTGTGCTCGCAAGATCGTAGCCCTGGATAGTGCTATGTAAACCAACTACAGTGGATGGCGCTTAAGTATACAACTGACGTTAACCCGACATGACTCCTTCGTCATAGGAGTACGCATGTAATGTTTATAAAATGAGATAGTCAGCACTGCAACCACAATATACAGTTCAGCAATATTACGCCTGCATAGGGCGTTCTTCCAAAGCAGTTTGGAGACCTGACGTGGCTCTGCGGTAGAATGCTTGATTTCCACGTAGAATGCTTGGGTTCGATTCCTGCTGGGACTCTGATTTCTATTCTTTGTATTCCTCTGTCAACGCCGCCGGTGTCCGTTTTTCTTAATGCTGTCGCCTTTAACTTACCTTAGAAGGGCGGACTGTTGGGCGAGTTGGTAATTCATCACAGGGGAAACTGCGCGAAAAAACGTGGAACAAGGGACAAGAGTGCTGTTGTTTCTTCCCTTGTCCACGTCTTTTCGCGCAGTTTCCCTGTAATTTAAATTACCAGTGTCAACGCCACCGATGTCAGTTTCTCTTAATGCTCTCGTATTTAAATTACCAATGCCTGTTCTCGCCGTTCCTGGTGGATATAAATTGTCAAAGTCCTGTGGCACCCATAGGCGTGCGCAGGGTTCCCCTTCAAGGGGGGGCAGGGGGGGGGCGAAGGTTCATCGCAGCGCCCCCCCCCCTCCCTATTAAGTCAATGTATGGGGCAGAATTTGCGCCCCCCCCTCTTTTAGGAGACTAGGGGGGGGGGGGGCCGCCCCCTCTGCCCCCCCTCGTGCGCATGCCTATGGTGGCACCTACCCGGATTCCGCGGCCCGTGGTACACGGGTATGAGCCACACGTTCTGGAGAAATGAGTTTGACGACGTACGCGACGGGATTTTCCATGTTTTTCATGTCATGACCAGCCAGACATATTCGTCAATACCTCTTACCCTCCCATACAAATTTTGGTCTGCGCCATCTTAATGAGGCCATCACGAGAGTACCCAGACGTAAGGCGGCTAGATAGATAGATAGATAGATAGATAGATAGATAGATAGATAGATAGATAGATAGATAGATAGATAGATAGATAGATAGATAGATAGATAGATAGATAGATAGATAAGTAGATAGAAACGCAAAAGTGCTTACAGTACGCAAAGAAATGCTTCGCATTTAATTTGTCTGGCTGGTAATGACATGAATAACGCGAAAATCCTGTCGTATACGTCATCAAACCCTTTTCCTACAGACATGTGTGGCACATACCAGTATACCACGGGCCGCGGTATGCGGGTATGTGCCACAGGTGTTTCACAATTTACGCCTACCCAGGAACTGCGAGGACAGACATTTGTAATTTAAAGGCGAGAGCGTTAAGAAAAACTGACGTCGGCAGCGTTGCTCCGACGAATCAGGGTCCCTGCAGGAATCGAACCCAAGCAATCTGCGTTGCAATCAAGTATTCTACCAGAGATCCATGCGAGGTCTCGGGAACTGCTTTGGAAAAAGAGCCTATACGTAGGCATAATGTTGGTGAAACGTCAGTTGTGGTTCCAGTTCTGGCTATCTAATTTTATAAACATTACCTATGTACTCCTATAAGGCAGGTGTCATGTCGGGTAACGTCAATTGTATACTTAAGCGCCATCCACTGTAGTTGGTCCACAAAGCACTATCCAGGGCTACCATCCTCGTAAGCACAAGTGCTACATATCTGATTAGCGCTTCCGGCGTAGGTAATACCCATGTTTCTGTTGGCATCGTTAGGCAGCTGTAAACGACTGGTTATATGAAACATATGCGACTGTTGAACATGTCCGTGCCAACTACTGTAGATATCTTTAACGTCATTTCGTAATGTTACGCTCAATTAGAAAATAACAACCCAGTCACCTTGCCTCCGCATGCTTCGCATAACATCGATTCCCATGGCACTTGGGATCTGCCAAACTTTTGTTTCACTGCTTTCGGGATAGGGTACCTTTCGGCCCCAATCGCTCTCAGACTTCCAGTCGCCGTATAGTGCACTCATGAACCACATAAGCCTAATGCATTAAAGGGGCCATGGACACGCAATTTTCGATCATGATCTGTGCTATGTGGCTTTTCCTTGTGCTTTTACAAATAAGCTGGCGAAATTTTAGTGCATTTCGTCGAGCACTTAAATTGTAATTGAACATTTTTTTATGCACGTGAGGGGCCTGAAAGTCGGGCAACACCGGTGCACTCACGAGCCGTGACATAAGAAGCAGCTCGCTGCGTGAGTGTCCATATTACGGAGAACGATGTTGTTCCGTGACCAGCCGCGTATAAAATCGAGACATTACAACTTCCTTCGGCTTGGTACAGAAATTGAATGACTTGCAGCGGCTGAAACTTTGGTAGAAGACGACGGCTTTGCTTCGTGCGGCACGTGACGTCGCACACATCATGGCAAAAATCCTGCATTTATTTGAAATATTTAACTTCCTACAAGGATAATTTCAGGCTGCGGATCAATCTGGTTAAAGGCTTTTCCACAGGCTGTCACTGGCTATGACCCTGATGGAGTGTGTGCGCTTTCTGCCCAAAAAAGAAACGTTGTGATTAGAGAAAGCGCATTGCGCATTTATGTTCCTGACCGAAAGTGCCTGTCCCCCTTTATAAAAATAACGACGTAAAAATGCGCGACGTGCCCAGCTTTCTCTTCGTGAAAGGGATATCACCGTTGTGCAAACCCAACCTATTCACAAATTTAAAGAGGGGACAAATTATGGTTACAGTTGCGTTGTGTTATGCCAACGATATCTGAAAAGAAATAAATTGAGCACTGCCCCTCAATAGTAATCGTACCTGGTCCCACAAGCGTCTTCATAAAAGGTACGTTTAGCTTGATGCCAATACAAGAGAAGGAATTCGCGAGCTTGCAAGATGTGAGAAGCAGTGGCGTAAATCCATTAAGACCACAAGGGGGGGGACACATATCTTGCAATAGCGGCCATTTTGTTTTTATCTATATGCTTTATTTTTAATCATATAAAATTTAAATTATGCATTAACATATATAATAATACTAATAACAATAATAATAAGAAAACAAGCATGAGCATCGGCGTCTGGCCAGGAAAAATAGCACTGAGTATCCAATAGTAAGGGACATCACATGGCCAAGTTAGTTTCTAACAGCAACTCGTAAGCAGGCGCTAGGATATTTGCAGTTGCATCATTCGGGTTAAATTATGCAATAAAAATTGTACTACTTTTTGTGCTAACGCATAAATGTATTCCCCATCGTGTGTACCGGCTAGTACTTAGTTTCTGTTCAATGAAAGTGCCTCAGATTTCAGAGTTGGTTTTATGGAGAGTGCGTTGTCCTTGACTATCAAGAAATTCAAATATGACACTTGGATGATAAATCTCGAGGGGGGACCCTTACATGGGGTGTCCCCCCCCCCCCCCAGCCTGAACACAGGGGGGAGGGGGGATCGGGACCCCCCCTCTCCCCCCCCATGATTTACGCCACTGGTTAGAAGCAATACATGCGGTAAAGTTCTGGTTTCACATCTTGCAGGAATGTAATAGTCTGCACATTTTTACAAATAAATAGCGGTCATGTGTGCTTTTACGCTCGGCGAATTATGTACAGTGAGTTGATGTACTAAAGTGATTATATTTCTTTCTCTACACATAAAGTGGACGACGACCTTGACGTGGATTATGGAGGTAAGTTTCCAGACTAAGTGTCCATTGAATAGCAGCTGTCTATGATTTTGATTAATGAGCGGGACTTTTAATGCCTCCCCCCCATTCCAAAAGGTAAATCTGCATACTCATTTACAACAGTGTCTACTAAGTGCGTACAATGCTTTCTAGCCACTTCGCTTCTCCAGATACTGATGAGTAATGATATAGTGGGTAGGTCTGTTTCGAAAAGTTATGATGAATTATGGCGTAGTCCTTTTATCTTTAATTCTAGAAGTCATGCCCAGAAATTTTACAGCGACCTCTAAAAAGGCCAGTCGCCCAGTTTTTGCTTGGACTGTTCTACGGGATCCCCGCAGGCCTGGTGTTTTTAAAAGCGAAGCATTTCTTTGCAAACCAAAGGCATTTGGAGTGTTTCTATCTACGTTTCTATCAAGTTGTCTACGTCTGGGCGCCCTTGTGATCGCCTCATTAAATTGGTGTTGTCATTGGAGAGTAAGAGGTAGGAGAAACAGCGCAACGACCAGGACAGAAAAGGCACACATACAACCACACGTAGCGCTGTTCCAGAACTTCTGGGAGCAAGAGCACACTTTGGGCTCATGCTGAGCAGTTGCTGAGCGGACTCGGACAAAACGACGTCGCCAAAATTTGGATTGTGTTGCCGCCGGCCATGGGGGGGCTTCCTTGGAATCAACGCTCGCAAGTGCGGCAGTGTACCTTTATGAATGCACTCGGTCTTCCTGTCCACCACCCGTAAGAACTCAAGAAAACGCTGAGATGCCGTGCTCGGTTGTATATCTGGTTTTTCTGTCCTTGTCTTTGCGCTGGTTCCCCTACGATATGATCATCCAACTAGCCCACTAGTTCACGCTTCAAGTGCACGAGCGTTTGACGAATATGACTGGTGGTCATGACATGAAAACGCGAAAATCCTGCCGCGGAGGTCATCAATCCCATTTTTCCACACAAGTGTGGCACATCCCCGCATAAAACGGGCTGCGTTATGCGGGTAAGAGCCACAGGTTATTGACAACTTGCATCTACCAAGCAACTGCGAAACAGATATCCGACATCTCCATCGTTGACCCGACAAATGCAAAGAATAGAAATGACGATCCCAGCAGGAATGGAACATAGTCATTCTGCGTGGCAGTCAGTTATTTTAGCACAAAATTACGGCAGGTTTGAAAATACTTTGGAAAAAGAACCTGCAGGCGTAAGGTCGCTACAACGCCAATTGGGGTGGCAGTGCTGGTTATCTAAGTAATTTTATAACAAAGCAAGCAATAAACATTGCGTATGTACTCCTACGATACAGGTGTCACGTCAGGGTTAATTGTGGTTCCAGTGTTGGCCACGCTTTTATAGCAGTGCAATAAACACCGCATTTGTATTCCAATAATTCAGCAAGCCATATTCAAGTGTTGCTGGACCCCGGAGGAATACAGTAACGAAATATACTCATGAAATTCTTATCACTGCAGTGTGAAGGATCCCTTCCTTTCCATAATGCTGACGTCTGTGCTCTGACGTCTGTGCTGACCTTACGTGAGGATAAGTTACCCTCAAAACGCCAGTGTAGTCGACGCACCTGGTAAGCCCACGACGTGAACACAACTACTGCACTTACAAAAAAGAGGTCTATCTTCTTAGCTCTTCGCCCAAAGCCAAAAAATGCATCATGGACAACTACTGGCTGACTGCTTCGTATGAAACCGATTCCCAAAACGCGTGAAATCTGCCGAATTTTTGAACTCTCCCTTTCTCGATTCGTCTAGTGACGCTAAAAATTATACGGCGTACATTTTTTTAAAATAATAATAGGTGCATAACTTTGTTCTTTTGTTCAAAGTGTTCTGTTTTCTGATCAAAATCAAAATAGATTGTTTTTTTACAGTGTGCTGTAGATATGTTTGTAAAACTCTGTGGCAATATACCCTGTGCTTCTGTCTAGCACGTTTAGTATGACACATTGTTTGAAACTTGATACTATAGGTGACTTCATGTCTTTTATACTAAACGTGTGCAACCTGATGTGCACTTGCTAGAAGCATAAATGAGGATTCATTTTACACTCTTCACATTTCTCGGACAGCCATTTCTGGTGCTTTTTTAAGATCATCATGATTGAGAACTCATGTGTGACTTTGTACAATGTAGCTTAGGAGTTTCAGCCCTGTTTTAGAAACAGCGTTCAAGACTAATATGGCTTATTGGCGTATGTGGACAAGAAGCAGACAGAGATTTTTTATAATTGAGTAATTCATCTTCATTGATGAAAGTCGTAGCCTTCAATGTCGTATATATTAATTATCATTTTCAACAAGATAGCGTTGAATAGCTCGTTTCGCAGAAATTCCGGCTTCGGCGTCACCGGTTGTGAGCGGAAAATCATCATCTTGTCCGTGACCGCAAAATTCGAGAAAGATGCAAATAAAATAAATAATAAAAATTTCCGGGTCCGAGTGAGGATCGAACCGAGGCTGTTTGCGTGGCAAGAAGGGTGTTCTACCGCACCGCCACGCGTCTGCTTTGAAATACAGCGAAAATATCTTCCTCTTTTTGGAAATCCAGCGAAAATAACTTTCATCCTTTACAAACGCACGCGTCCTGTATACAGGCTTCACAAAACAAGATATTATATCGCAGTTATTTTGCGTGGTACAAGCGTACATTGCCATCGTGCACCAGAACATGTGATTATCATAACGACTTCGTGGTTAAAGCTGCCCACCCATTACAAAATGCACAGATGATATTGTGCGTATTCTCTTAAGACCACGTAGTGGGTGCGTAGCAAGTTCGAAAGCATTTAACGGGCGTAATTGCTCGTGGTTTGAAGCATGCTACCCATTACACATAATGCAGCCATAAGTGAAAGCGTCACTGACACAAGCCACGTTGAACTTTAACGATTACATTGTAGTGATCGACAATTTAAACTTCTCGAGTAACACCATACAATAAAAAGCCGGCAGATCCCACGCACTGTGGGAATCGATGTAATGCGAAGCAGCCAGGAAGGAGCAAATCATGCTTTACATAATTTGCATGTCATGTTTTACATGTTAGGAACCTGTCATTTATGTTCGTCATACAGTCACGTCGCGCAATACGAATTTTGGTGTATATCAAGCTAGCGAGCTGGACGCAAGCGCACCATGAGCGTGGCTGTAAATGGCGTTGTAGATGACATGCATGCCAAGATTTTCATGTTACCACCTGCCACTTATGTTCGTTATACAGTCATGTCACTCAATACCAAATTTGGTGAATATCAAGCTAACGAAACGGTCGCGAGCGCGCCATGAGCGTGGCATGCAAGTCATGTCGCACATGACAAGTCATGATTTCCATATTACCACTTGCCATTTATGTTCGTCATACAGTCATGTCACTCTATACAAATTTACTGTATATCAAGCTAACGAAACGCCCGCGAGCGCGTCATGAGCGTGGCATGTAAATCATGTTGTTCATGACATGCACGTCATTATTTGTGTATTACCACCTGTCATTTATGTTCGTCATACAGTCACGTCACGCGGTCCCAAATTTGGTGTATATCAAGCGAACGAAATAGCCGCGAGCGCGCCATGAGCGTGGCATGTAAATCATACTTTTCATGACAAGTTAGTCATGATTTTCATGATATGACCAGCCATTTATGTTGGTCATGCGGTCATGTTATGTCATATCAAATTTGGTATAAATCCCATTAACGATACGGCCAGGAGAGCTCAAAGTCGTAGGCGGCTAGATAGATAGATAGCTAGATAGATAGATACGCTCAAAGTCGCCGAGGTTCGCTAAGAAATGCTTCGCATTTAAAAGTATGTACTGAGTGGTTGAAGTACGCTCTAGAGACAGGATATCACTATCGCGTTCAGCTCTTTAAGGCGAAGCTTAAGGGTCCCCAATGTTTTTGGTTGTCTTCATGAAATTGGTATCCGGTCAGTAGATCATTCTCGTATCTATATATATGTTGGCTTCACCAGCAACTGCGACTGTGTTGTAAATCTACCACCCCAAATAAACTTGGGAAATATCGTTTGATGCATAATAACATTTACTACTGAAATGATAGATGGTTGCCGGCATGAAACGCATTCTCGACATCACATTGAATCATTACGCTACGTAAGAATTGTTAAAGGGATCCTGAAACGGTTATTTGAAGCTTTGTCAGCGTTTAGACTAGAGGATCATCGAACCATTGGCACCACAAATTTAGCGGCACGCCGTACAAAGGCGGCTACGGACAATTATATCATACCCTCCTTCTCACCCCTGCCTTGCCTCCTCAACTCATGAGACACGCTGGCATCGCTGGCGATCGCAGAGCTCACGTGAGCACACTCGACGATTTGAGCTTCGCCCAGTGATCACCTCCGAGATTGCACGCCGACAGGTTGCGTGCATCTCGGAGACCATAGCCCAGTGCGCCCGGCAGCACGCACGCCGTCTGGCAACAGAGACATCGCGGAGTGGTTGATATCTGCTCCGACATACCCTACCAGCCAATTTTTCGTGCGCGCACACCGCAGCCAATCAGATCGTGCGCAGACTGCGTGTCGTACTCGGGAGGGGCGGTTGAAAACGTTGGGCTGAGCCGCAGTGATCTTCAGATTCGCAGCTTTATAGCGTTGTAATAAATTACACAGTGTAAGCCGAGAGCTTAAATTAGTCTGTAAATGAGCCTTAGACGGTTGCCGGCATGAAACGCATTCTCGACATCACATTGAATCATTACGTACGTAAGAATTGTTAACGAAAGTTACGCGAGGCATTCATGATTAGTGTCACTGATCTGTTACATATTGTCGCTGACCGTGCACGACATTTGGTAGTCTTATATAATAACGTCCTTAATACCAGGCCTTCCAGGCATCGCCATAGTATGTACATCGATTTCCTTGCTTCTCGTAATGGCTGCTTTAGGCTCAGCTACTTCCCCCGTGCAATCGATGAATTCAATATGTTACCTGAATCCACAATCAGATGTTCTTCGCTAACGTCATTTGAAGAAATTGTAAAACGGCTTCTCCATGTATAACATTGTTGCTACATATAGCTTTTATTCTGCATATATGCTTTCTACTGTCTCGCGAATCTGCCTGCGCTTGTCCTTTGCTTTTGAACACGATATCTTTTACACTACTCTTTGTTTGTACCTTTTAGTATGCTTTTGTCAATTCCTTTTTGTATATTTTCGCTGCTGTTTGTAGCAACCCTGCAAAATATCACTACAATTTCGTATCAAGTTTTGTCTGAAAATTATTTGTACCTTCCACCCTGTAACGGCCCCCCTTCAGGGCTAACAATATTATTTAATGCATGAATGAATGATTGAATGATTGAATGAATTAGTGAATTACTTCTCATTAGAATTGTGAGACACCCGCTGCTTTTTCCGCATTATAGACTTCTGGGCACTACTATGAAGGAATGCGTATAATTCTAGAAGAACTCTACAAAACACGGCTGACAGGTAATTACTCGTAAACTTGTTTAACAGCGCAACCCTAGAGACACGGACACAAGGAAGGAGCAAACGAACAACACGGCGCTGACTCTCAACTGATTTTTATTGAAAATTGAATTGTGGAAACGGTATATATAGCAAGTGCAAAAACCCGTGAACATGCGCAAGACACAAGGAACATTCCGGTAGCGTCATCATAAATACAGATATTCAAGATTGGCACAAATAATCAAATTCCTTCTCATGCAGAAAAACGGACGCTTCACTGATACAGCTCTTGTCCTCTAATCGATATGTTATAGGCCTCAGCAATTTCTCTTGTCAGTTGGTTCGCGTGTTTAAAAATGGCGGTGGTTTAGCGCTGTTAAACAAGTTTACGATGAATCCCAACCAACTTGCCCAACTTGCTGTCTTACTGCAGGTAATTACTGTGCTGAAGCAAATTATTCTGAAACCTGCTGAAATCATCCGAATACAGTTGATGTCACAGATATAATAAAAATATTTATATATTGTAATAAATTAGATTGTAAGAATGTGTATGTAACATGAATGTGCGTTATGACGTCGATATGTCAAATTTATTTTCAGATGAATCACCATTAGCTGAAGGTGGGTGTTGTCTCCACTTTATCGGGCAAGACAGATTGTGAAAGAATGCGGCCACAATTCAAATGAACTATTGCTGTGCTGAGTATTGCGTGAATGAACCTTTTGTAGAGCGCGGCAGCAAGGCATGTCTAGAGTGACGTGTATAAATGTGAGAACTTGTTCATCAGAAAGGGACCCACTTCTTTCTGTCGGATAGACCAGGCGTTTCGGATGACAGAAGCCTCGCGTCATCTCGCTTTCACTATAACACCAATACCAAAGGGCCCCCCTTCTCCCCATCGGCACGCGCCCTACTGTCGCTTCCCTTTTCGCTTTAATGCGCTGCCCAGGATAGCACAAAATGCATACCTCTCCACGTAAGGTCTGTACGTGGAGCGCGATGGTTAAGAGGATAGAAGGAGTGAAATTGTTTCGTGCAATTAGCTATCATCAGCGATATGAGGTCGTGCGTGCGGAAACACCTTTACTGCGCCGCTGAACGGCTTTTACATGCAAAGCAGCTTAAGGCGAAGTTCAGTCCGGTGGTGGTGGTGTGCGTCCTACCACCCTTACTGCGCATGCGCAAATCCTTTCAAAAAAAATAAAAATAAAAAACCTCCTCTCCACCCTCTCTCCTCTAGGCATCCCCTACCCGCGGCCTCCACACCCCCCACTTCGCATGCGCGTCCCCCCCTCTCTCTCCTCTCCTGCGCTCCCCTCCTCTCTCGCCTCGCGACGCCGACGCAGGCAGCGTCTGCAAGCGAGTTTCTTGGTTCTGCTCGCGCTGCACAACCGTTCACTGGCCACCCCGTATATATGGCACTGGATTTCTTGACCTGCAAGGTAGTGCCGGTGGGAGATTTCTCCTGTGCGTTGTCGAAGAATAAAAATTCGCAGCGTGCGCGTTAACTAAAAGCGGACTGCGGGTCTGTGTCCAGTCGGAGTCTTCTGTCTCTCATTGCCCATTAGCAGCGATTGACATGTTCCAGTAGGAAACACCGGTCCATCACTGCGTGCTTTGTGCCTCCCCAGGTTTCTCTCCTGCGCAACGATGCGATGAGCGCTAGCGTCAACGCCGCCGCCAGTGTAAGCGTTAGCGCCCGCTGCTTCGCATCTACACATAGTTCCCTTTAGTGGGAGATGGTGTATTTTTTTATGTGGCCGCAAAATCGAGTTTGTTTTGGAGATTGTAAAGTACTGAAAAAGCATTTACAGCATTTTACTGGTACTAGTGTGAGTAATCAGGTACACCACCATGGATATCTCAAGAAACAGCGTAGATAAAAATGTGCTTTATAATCTGCTTTACTTATCACACACCGCTCAATGGTTTGCAGAATTACATATCTTTAAACTTCCATAACTTTAAGAGTACAGGCTCATCCGTTATTACTGCATACTACGCACAAAAAACCAAGAAAAGGATTTGCAAAACAAAGTCAATCTTAAGACCAACGCTGTTGTATACAACAAACGTAATCCGGAATGGTGGGAAGTAGCAGGAAGTTGCTCAAACTATAAGAATGAAGTGTTCTGATACCAGCTACCTCCATAGTTAAAGCGCTTAGAAGAAAAAAAATGGCGTTGAAATTGCGAAGCCAACGTTGCAAGGGCATCGTGGCGCGTTGATCCAAATATAATTCAACATTATTCATAATATTACACTCGTTGTTATGCAAACGTTCAACAATCTTCCCACTAGCGTGATCATTATTCCTAGTGTAACTTATGTGCCATCTGTTTTCTTTTATTTTTTCTTTATGCTATGCACTGTCGGCTGCTGTCATACTGAGGGGCTGTCACCACGTCAAGCTACACATTGCAGTATCTTCTAGCTGCTGCTTCTTTCTTTCACTGAAAGATATATAAAGAATTTGATTGAATTTAATTGGATATAAAGAAGTTCTACTCGCAACAACATAAATTACTAATGCAGGCGATATTCGTTTGTGGCAGTCGTTTTCCTGGGCATTCTTGGAGGCAATAGAGTCATCTAGCTGCACAGCCTTTCGGGTAGTTTGATGGTGCTATATATGTACACTCACTGACGCGTTGCGTTTATTTGAGATTTGAAGGTTAATCAAAACCTGGGGACACATCACAGGCGTGGAGAGGTTTCGGGGAGTAAACCGAGCTTCCGCAGGAATGCGTTAAGTAGCATGTGAACGCTTCGCCTTAACATAACACTTATCGCGTGCTGCTTTTTTCCATACCGTAAAATTAACAACAATAATAATAGGTTCGGTTTTTTTCATCTCAAAACTGTGATTTTTATCCAGTGGATGAGGCGTTACAGACGGGGAAGTAATTGAGAGGAAGCTCTACACGACCAAGCTTAAGCTAATTAATTACAAAAAGTACCCTTCTTTGGAACGGGACAATAATGTTACATTATGTTTTTTTTTCTCCGAATGAGGCTGTTGTCATAGCAATGCCCGACAGGGCAGTAGTCTTCGCTTTATCGTTGAATATACAAAGTGGTTATTCGGACAAGTTTGCAGTTCATCATCCTCTGCCAGAGAACAGAAATTATCAAAGTAGAGCATGATGCATCCAAAATCACCCTTGTCCCTAACAAAGGAACACGCCAAGGTGTGGTCATTTTGTCTGCACTCTTAATCGTAGCCATCCCTTCAATAGGCCAAAACACCAAGAAATTCTCGACATCCATCATTTCTGATACGCGGATGATGCCATAACGATATGGATAACGCAGGGAAGTTTGGGCGCAAAGGAGGAAAATCTCCCTGGACAGCCAGCGGAATAGAAAATTTACAAAACAATGAGGACTAGAGTGTTCAGCGGATGAATGAGAAGTGTTTCGCCTCACAGGAGATCAGGCTTGAGGGGAAGGTTATTCCGGAGAGGTGAATACTTTGAACATGATTGGGAAAACCATACAACAGAATTATCGGGTTATGACCCGTGTGGCTCATTATCGGACAAAGGTGGAGCAGCAAGACACCCTCATATTGTGAAAAGCCTGGTCATTAGCAGAGTAATATACTCGCTACTTTGCCATTCCATGAACAGAGAGGGAAAGGTAAAGGCTGACGAAGTAATAAGGATGGCATACAAGGAAGCGTTGAGGTTGCCACGCTAAACTTCGAATGAAAAGCTCCTATCCCTCGGCCTCCACAGTACATTGGATGGACTGGCTGAGGCACAGCTCAATGTTCAGAGGAGCCGTTTGGCTTAAACGCCAGCCGGCACAGCTCTTCTTCGTAGTGTCGGCCTTGCAGAATGCATACGAACACACCACAGCACCAAAGAGCTACCCTGCAAGATCAGAGATTTGTTTGGAGTATCACTAATACCACGAAACATGTATCCCACATTGCACGCAAGGAAGAGAAAAGCTAGAGCGTAATACATAGACAAAGCGACTTTCTTCGACACTGGAAAATTCACGGATTATTTACCATACTGGGCCAACGCAAAGAATTTGGTGGCAGTTGTGAACAGAAGAGGTAAAATCATGGCCTGTGTATCGGTTTGTCGAGCAATCACTGTAGAAGAAGCTATACGAAAAGACATGAGGCGCGACGCTCTACTGACAATAATTAGACTGTCAAGCCGCATCTACGCATTATCGGACGGAAAATTCGGCGCCAAAGCACAACGGATACTTACTAAAAGCAGCAGAAAACACGACATAAGCCATACTCAAAGAATCACTAAGCCCCGGACACGAAGGTGTTACTAGGAACCTTCATTCAGGAGAGGTGACTCGATGTTTCACGAATTTCCGAGTTGCCGATGGCAACATCGTTGAGGATCCGACACCCTATCGAATCCAGTTACAAAGCAATCCTTCCCTATTACAGGGAACTGAGAGGACTCTACCCAGTACCGCGCAAGAACCTTTTAGCCATGGATTCTGCGGGATTACGTAGGCTCCGAACGGACGCATATGGAAACATCCATAGATTACATACTTTCTACCCCACTGTATGCAAAGACATATGCCCCGGGTGTGGGAGCACACCGACGCTTTAGCACATTATATTGGAATGCACGGCTCACACCAACAGCAAGATGAGGATAATTCTAGGTGGAGGTGGGAGGAATTGCTGTCCAGAGCTCGGCTCAAAGTTCAGGTCAGGCTGGTCGGGAAGGCTCAAAGTATGGCGAGTGCACGCGGTGCCTTGGAATGGGGACCCGACCACACTGCGTTGCCCTGTTCTAGAGGGAACAAAGCCTTTTGCGCAAATAAAGTTTTGGTCTTCTTCGTAGAACGTCGTTTATTTCAATAACAAATAGGAGACGGCAAAGGTTACGTATACTGTAATATGGCAAATTGAAAGAAAAATCCTTCCTTCGTAAGGTGCATTTGACATCGCCTGACTTAGACATGTGCACCTTGCGCCATTCTATATAGCGCTTATTTTTAACAAGACCATCTAGAGCTGCGGTATCTCAATGGTCGCATTTTTTCACTTACAGAGGTGATAGAAGGGTAAGTAATTACGAAGAAAATTAAATAAAATCGACAAATAATATGGTTATGAGTATTTTTGCCCCATGTATCGCGATCACATTTAAACTTGGCGCTTATCTTTCCACATCAAAAAGAGAAGTCATAGCCAGTTCCACCCCAAGTGAAAGCAACACGTACTGCGGAGCAGAGATTCGCCTGAGTTTACTTTGTGTTCATCACCTCTTTTCTGTTATGTTCATGTGACTATGTGGTATTTTATACCCGTTTCAGTTCTTTCGATTGGGCGATGCGTTATGTATTTCTAGCGCATATTCCTGTTTTCCAGCTGTCTTCTCAAAACAAGTATCGTTGTTGCTGACGAGTAACCCGCTAACGCAAGCTGAATATTTTTCTTTTAAGTTCCCTTTAAAAATTCAGTGCCTTTAGCAATCGCACAGAGAGTGTGTAGTCAAATGATATGCTGGGCTCACGTGAAATGCCCTATGTGCAATGTGCAAGGCGACATGAAATTAATATGTCTGTTTTCACCAACCTGCACATGCTCTTATATGCTGGCCATAATTGCGGGTACCTTATGAAGCAAATGCCCAAGTTTCCGAGCAGCACTGCTGACGTCAAACTAACCGCCGTGTGGTCAACAATCAACCTCATCTTAAGTTTTCCCTAGTAGCACCAAATGTTCACACAACGTTTAGTGCTACTAGCGTTGATCATTGCAAAAGTCGCCTATCTATCCTGATTCCAAGGTCTTTGATGTTCACAGTGATCTCGACGACGATGACTGGAGCTCAGTATTGGCGATGGGATGTGGCTTACTGCTCGTCGGCATGATCTTGTCCATCATATTCATCTCGGTGGTGGCACTTTTCAGTGAGTACCATTCATTTCATTGCTTCGTGCACATTCCGCTGGTATCCATCGGTCATTCATCAATACTTGTAGCAGGGCGTGCTGGAACATACTAGGGAGGGGACAAGACAGCAAGCTAAGACACAACGACAGAAGCAGGGCCGGACGAGCGCGCACGTTTTTGGTTTTAGTGCCAGCCATGCGCACGAGCAAGTAACTATATATATATATATATATATATATATATATATATATATATATATATATATATATATATATATTGGGTCATTCCATGCCAACTGTGCCAGAGGTGGCGCTCGACCATCGCAGATTTTGCCGTTAAAATTTACACCTGTTTCGTATACCCCATCTAGTACTGTGGCCAAGCATTTTTGCTCGAAAATATTTTTCAAGACCGTGGCGCCCCCCTCAAAGTTCACTTGCTTCTGCTAAACTGTGCATAATAGAAAAATGTATATAAAATCCATATTTGTATGTAGAGCTTCGAAATGGACGCTTGAGCTACTACAGAGGTTTTGTTTAGTTGTGCTACTTAACCATTCCGAAATTTTTGTGTTTCCCTGACAGCTAGGCCTTTTCAAAAACAATAAAAATCTTCAAAGTTCGCCATTTTTTCTTATGTTATCCGGAATTCTGTCTAAGCATTCTAAATAATATTGTGGTTTTCAGGAAAGTGTATTTTTGTGCAAACATGTTTAGGGGTGAATTAGACTTCAAATCTTCCCGAAAAAAATTGTGAAATCGGAAAAATATGCGATTTGTCCAATATTTGACCCTATTTTTCGTACTGATGCGGTCCAAGTAAAAATCCTCATGATGCGGCGTTTGATAGACCACCTTATAGCTAAGTAATGAAGAAAGTCTAATCAAATCATTTTTTGTTTTAAGGAACAAAATAATTTTTGAAGTTGGTCCTCAGAACGCGCCCGGCATTCCTTTTGTTGCCACTTCGCCGCAAAGCACGTGGTCGCCCTTGCAGCTGACTCTTGTCACAGGAAGCGGCAAGATGCTAGATGTATGCCAGCGGCTCGTGAGTAGTTGAAAGTCTTGTTGCTTTGATGTCAAGGCCCCGAGTATTGAATTCGCTTTACGATGTGAGCTTGCTTAGCGTGCCCATTGGGAAGTATGGATGCCGTACAGCAGCTTGCGGTATCGTTGGAACATTGTGCTACAGGGCCGTCTGCACAACTAGTATACGCAATAAAAAGTGTACCAAATATGCGTTATTTCTTTCAGTCAGTGTATACTAGTTGTGCAGACGGCCCTGTAGCACAATGTGCCAACGATACCGCAAGCTGCAGAACGGCGTCCATACTTTCCAATGGGCACGCCAGAATTACCAGAGTCATAGCCGAGAGTATAGAGTGGCTTATTAGCAATGGCTAGGCATGTGGTGGGTGCAAGCAATAACAACACGCACTACCGGTGGTGTCTGTCGCCCACGTTGTCTCCATTCCTTGATCTTGCTTGCATGTGCTTGCGGAGGCTTTGTCCGTACCTTCTTCCCGCGTCCCACACCCCCCACAGCGCATGCGCGTCCCCTCCCCCCTCTCTCTCCTCTCCTACGCTCCCCCCCCTTTCTCTCCTCTAGGAATCCTCTACTCTACGGAGCGGCGCGCACGACACGTGGTGCGACAGCTGCATACTCCGCTGGGGGGCGTCACGGTAGTTCCACGGTATGAAAATGACAGAGCGCGAGCGCCTCATTCTCTCTGCTGTGCAGCGCCGCGATGAGCGCCCGGGCCGCTGCCGCGAAACGGGAGCGGCGACGTTTCTCCCGCTCAAGCCAGCCATCTCCCCGCTGCTTCGCATCCACACATGGTTCCCGTTAGCGGGAGATGGGGAATTTTCTGTGTGTGTACCAGTAATGTCCTGTTCTCATTCCACACGGTTCTTTGGCGGTTTCATCTTTTGTTAAGGATTTTAAGAGCAAGTGTAATGAGCACTCGTTGCAGCTTTAGGAACACCAGACCTGCTCACCACAACGTAACATCGCTATCCCAGACGACACGACTAACTGAATCACGTTGCAATAGATTGGTTTACAATGGATCCACTTACAATGATTTGGCTAAGGGTAAGCCATCACTACTTCCTGAAAAGTCAGAGTGGTTAATTAAAATCTAGCATTACTTGACCAAGTTAGTTATTTATTATACACGTTCTACTATTGCTTTCATGACTTACGCACCCCGGCTTTTATGCGGACCCATTTTAAATGTAAATGACGTGATATCTGCGTTTTTTTTATTGAAATCAAACTTGGCCGTATAATTCGCATAATTTTAGCTCAATGCTCTGCCCGAAAATGCTTTCAAAAGGCTGCTGTCCCCACTGAGAATCATAGCAGCGAGCAAGTGCTTGCACCTTTTGGAGATGGCTGCTACGCACGGACACTTCGTTTAGCTACCGAGGACTCTTTCGAGAGCAGGGGCTTAGCCAGATATTTTTTTTCGGGGGAGGGGGGGGGGGCAACTCCTTGAAATGGTAATTTTTCGCTCTGTATGCCATGGCGAACCAAAAATTTCGGGCGTGCACGGGCCGGTGTGCCACCCCCTGGCTACGCCACTGCTCGATAGATCGCTTATCTTTAGAAAACTATAGAAATAGAATGCCGCTTGCTAAACAGGTTACGCGTGTAGCACGCATAGTGCGACCATTTCCCCACTTTCGACTCTCAGTTCGTTCAGGAAATCTTGCATTAGGCGGCCCGCAGTAAGAACACCTTTGGATTGTCAAACACCGCGATTCAACGCCACGATCCACAGCATTCTACAGCACGCCTACAGGAAGTGGTACTATTATCTTGCATATCGAAGCCATCTTAGATTATTTGAGCGATGTTGTCAGCATATGCAGCATTTTCTGAGGTTGTGTAGGCTCGCGCACCTGTTGCACCGACAGAAAAATCTCAGGGTAAATCGTAGTGCAAAATGACGAGGTTCGCTAAAACATTAGGAAAAATTTAGCGGAAGATGACACAAGGACGAGGAGGGAGGACACAACACGTGCACTAACTTTCAACAAAATGGTTTATTTCAACCGAAGCACTAATATATACAGTGGTGATGCTCAAACGCTACAGCCAGATGTCATGCGCAGAGAAGTACTTTTTGTCATTCTAATTTTAACAGGAGACCAGCAGAGAAGTGATATTTTCTTATCATAACCTTTTGTACAAGATATGCGCACCAACCACAAAACTAATGCACGTTCAAAAAATACAATTCTTTTTCTGACAGAGACAGGGACGGCGTGCTTACACATTCGCTACCCAACTTTGCGATTTTGGCGGCTTCTACTATTAGTCTGGTTAGTTCATCACGGTTAGTCAATAACACCTTGGTGTTCTCAAAATTCGGGGCGCACCCGCAAGCTCTGCAATGCATCGCGAGCCGTGATGAACTTACCACACTAATAGTAGAAGCCGCCAAAATTGCAAAGTTGGGTAGCGATTGTGTAAGCACGCCGTCCCTGTCCCTGTCAGAAAAAGAACTGTATATTTTGAACGTGCATTAGTTTTGTGGTTGGTGCGCATATCTTGTATAAAAGGTTATGATAAGAAAATATCACTTCTCTGCTCGTCTCCTGTTAAAAATCAGAATGACAAAAAGTACTTCTCTGCGCATGACATCTGGCTGTAGCATTTGAGCATCTCCACTGTATATTCGCCTCGTGTGCGACCGATGGCGGCGCTGCGAACGGCGCTCCGGTGACGCAAGGGCGGGGATTCGGCTTTTGTCGTCTGCTACGCTCTGGCTAAAACAGCAGCATTTTTTATTATAGTTCGCTCGCGTCGCACGGCGTTCCTCGACTACTAGCTGCATTTTCTTCTAATGATATTTATTGAGATGACTGCTAGCAATACATGAGTTTAAGAAACGTTAACATTTAACATATCTTCTGTATACCGACAGCCATCGCGGTCAGGTTCATGCCCCCGAGTTCGTAGCGTCGCTCACTGGGCTGGATGCCGTTGAAATAGCTTACGTGAAAGCGGGAACGCCCCCGCCAAGTGAGTTAAAGAGAGTCTCCGCTGCTTTGAAATCGCAGCGCGATCAATTTTGCCGCTTATTCGCAAAAATCAGCGTTGTGTAAACAGACTTGAGATGAACGAAAATTCACGCTCCACTCCCAGTTGTAGTCATGTGGACTTGTGCAGACACGACAGCCGACAAAATGAAATCGGTAAGTTCATCGACCAGCGGGTTATTGCGGACCACTAGCATAGATTGGGCATAGATTAAAATCTAGCATTACTTGACCAAGTTAGTTATTTATTATACACGTTCTACTATTGCTTTCATGACTTACGCACCCCGGCTTTTATGCGGACCCATTTTAAATGTAAATGACGTGATATCTGCGTTTTTTTTATTGAAATCAAACTTGGCCGTATAATTCGCATAATTTTAGCTCAATGCTCTGCCCGAAAATGCTTTCAAAAGGCTGCTGTCCCCACTGAGAATCATAGCAGCGAGCAAGTGCTTGCACCTTTTGGAGATGGCTGCTACGCACGGACACTTCGTTTAGCTACCGAGGACTCTTTCGAGAGCAGGGGCTTAGCCAGATATTTTTTTTCGGGGGGAGGGGGGGGGGCAACTCCTTGAAATGGTAATTTTTCGCTCTGTATGCCATGGCGAACAAAAATTTCGGGCGTGCACGGGCCGGTGTGCCACCCCTTCCTGGCTACGCCACTGCTCGATAGATCGCTTATCTTTAGAAAACTATAGAAATAGAATGCCGCTTGCTAAACAGGTTACGCGTGTAGCACGCATAGTGCGACCATTTCCCCACTTTCGACTCTCAGTTCGTTCAGGAAATCTTGCATTAGGCGGCCCGCAGTAAGAACACCTTTGGATTGTCAAACACCGCGATTCAACGCCACGATCCACAGCATTCTACAGCACGCCTACAAGGCAGTGGATACTATTATCTTGCATATCGAAGCCATCTTAGATTATTTGAGCGATGTTGTCAGCATATGCAGCATTTTCTGAGGTTGTGTAGGCTCGCGCACCTGTTGCACCGACAGAAAAATCTCAGGGTAAATCGTAGTGCAAAATGACGAGGTTCGCTAAAACATTAGGAAAAATTTAGCGGAAGATGACACAAGGACGAGGAGGGAGGACACAACACGCGCACTAACTTTCAACAAAATGGTTATTTCAACCGAAGCACTATACAGTGGTGATGCTCAAACGCTACAGCCAGATGTCATGCGCAGAGAAGTACTTTTTGTCATTCTAATTTTAACAGGAGACCAGCAGAGAAGTGATATTTTCTTATCATAACCGTTTGTACAAGATATGCGCACCAACCACAAAACTAATGCACGTTCAAAAAATACAATTCTTTTTCTGACAGAGACAGGGACGGCGTGCTTACACATTCGATACCCAACTTTGCGATTTTGGCGGCTTCTACTATTAGTCTGGTTAGTTCATCACGGTTAGTCAATAACACCTTGGTGTTCTCAAAATTCGGGGCGCACCCGCAAGCTCTGCAATGCATCGCGAGCCGTGATGAACTTACCACACTAATAGTAGAAGCCGCCAAAATTGCAAAGTTGGGTAGCGATTGTGTAAGCACGCCGTCCCTGTCCCTGTCGGAAAAAGAACTGTATATTTTGAACGTGCATTAATTTTGTGATGGTGCGCATACCTTGTAAAAAAAGGTTATGATAAGAAAATATCACTTCTCTGCTCGTCTCCTGTTAAAATCAGAATGACAAAAAGTACTTCTCTGCGCATGACATATGGCTGTAGCGTTTGAGCATCTCCACTGTATATTCGCCTCGTGTGCGACCGATGGCGGCGCTGCGAACGGCGCTCCGGTGACGCAAGGGCGGGGATTCGGCTTTGTCGTCTGCTACGCTCTGGCTAAAACAGCAGCTTTTTTATTATAGTTCGCTCGCGTCGCACAGCGTTCCTCGACTACTAGCTGCATTTTCTTCTAATGATATTTATTGAGATGACTGCTAGCAATACATGAATTTAAGTTGTGTCATCTTGCGTCCTTGTGTCATCTTGCGCTAAATTTTTTCCTGATGTCTTACCAACAAGGCCGAATTTCTCCCCTTGTGCAGGTTCACTAAAAGTTCTTTCATTGCACGATCAACCAATAGACACTAGGCAACTGTTTGAGAAGCGGCCACAGAAGGCGTGTGTGTCTAGAACTGTGGTATCGATAAAAGCCTTCCAGAAAGGGAGTCCCAATATGCAGGCGTCCAAGCCTCTCAGGGCGTTATGATTCGCTCTATTTTATTGCGATAGCAATTATATGGACACTCGCGGCTGGTTTTCGCCGTCGGCGTCGGCGTCCGCGTCATTTGCCGTATATGTATATGTATATATATAACCGGCCCCGCCCGTCTTTTTTTTTAATTAACGGCTTCCCACCGTCTACATTTCTGTGTCATACGTATTTTAAACACATGCCCATCACATTGAGTAAGCAGTACCGGCACACTTACACAAAAACAACAACAACAAAAAAAAGGAAGCGCTTCGGCGACGGTATCTATTTAGTAGCTGCTGGAGCTTTGAAAAAGTGCTTTAGAGATCACTCTCCCACATGTCTTGTAATTTATAACATGCACTCTTTAGATTTGCCAGTGAATGGCATTCCGAAATTTATTCGGGACAACATACTGTGCGAACAAAGCTTCATGGTAACCCACTGCGCGTAGCAGGAATAACAAGCGAAATGATATGTAATATCAGAAGCACAAATGCCAGCACTTGACCTTGGCATCGTGTACCTGTATTAGCCTATATTGCATGAGTAGAACTCCCAAGCGCCGTCGAATATCTGTACGACCACTATCCGGAATGCACTCGCATATAAGCTGTTTTGTTGCAGTTTTTAGGGTTATCTACCTGGTCTCTCTAAGGCCATTCCGAGTGTGGGTGTATCGCTTTTATTAAGTTGGCGAATTAAGCATGTATACCACGAGAAATTCATCTGTAGCTTTCTAAACTTTCGTTAATTGAAGTTTAATTGATAGTACTCAATAGAAGTACTCAATAGTACTCAACGTAATACCCCTTCAATGGGGTCTTTAAGGAATAAAAATGAAATGAATGAATGAGAAGTTGGGGTTCTTTTTTTTTATCATAACGCTCAATTTCAACTTCGTGCAAACTTACTTGAAAATCACTGCGCATTTTTGTTTAGGATGCCGCTATCGAGCAGTCGCATTATAGAAAGGTGAACATAATGTTTGCAAGAACACTTTCCCTGTATATTTTTCCGACTAAAGTGATACAGTGGTGAGGCTGCTGTGTTTTTGACCCGAAAAACACGTCTTCAAAGCTAGCCGCGGCGGTTCCATTTCGATGGATGCGAAATGCTAGAGGCTGTGGGAGTTGGCCGAAATTTCTGGAGTTTTTCACTGTGCCTTGTCCCATAATCATATCGTGATTTCGGAACGTTCAATTTGAATTAGTATTATCTCTCTACATCATAATTTCCTTCCTGAGATCGCAGCTCCACGGGAAGGTCAGTTTTCTTAACCAAGTTGCGCTAACGCTTGGTGCGTACACGGAAACTAGTGGTTCTTCTTCCGCAATCCGTTTGTGAATTCCTAAACTGCTTCCTTTTAAAATACATGTGTGGATGTAAGGCTTGCATTGGGCAAAATGACACAAACTGAAATGAATATTCTTGAATGCATATTTATGAAGGCAATACCGACCTCGAAGATCTCGACGATCACGGCGGAGCCGGTTCCGGTGGGGGGATCCGGTGGTTCTGGTGGCTCAGGTGGTTCCGACGGTTCTGACCGAGGTGGCGATACCAAGACCACTATTGAACAGCAGGTAGAGCCACCGCAAAAACAGCCTTCCAAGGCGGAAGCTCTTTTATCTCATCAACAACAAAGTTATATGCGCTTGTTCTGGTGACCAACTGAACTACCCTGTCACGCGCGTAAAGAAACAATGTAGTTTTTTAAACCGATCACAATGCAAGCCAGTTCAGAAAAGCAAAATAAGGGATTTCGAGCAAATCTGAAAGGCTCCAAGCCGATACGTATCGTGTTTATTGAATGCATCATCGCATGAACGGACCAATAACAAAGCTTCTACTTGTGCAAGAGATGTTTTATGATCGGTATATAATAAATGACACTTGTTATTTGGGAACCAAAAAGGCCGAAACTATCAGACTTCTCGATATTGACTGATATTCATTGGGCTTGTTGGGATGAAATAATATGCTGCCACGATGAACAATGCTGCTTGAGAAAAAATATGAAGCTTCTCGGCTGCAGCAGGCATACCAAGTATCATCCACAATGCGTAGAATTTCCCTCGTCACGTGCAACGCCTTCATGCTAAAACTGAATTTCCTGTGTTTTATAGACCGTCTTTCGGTCTTTAGAGAAGCACTTCAGTTTAGTGACATCTGTCATGTCTGCGTCAGCTGCCTGCGCTCCGTGCATAATTTTTTCACTTAAATGCAGGCTCTTTCAGAACATTTACCTGAATAATAGGAAATGTGGACTAAGCAATATTTAGAGGTACCATTTCAATTGGCAAAGAATAGTTTTCATGACTTAGCGTTGTCAACACTTGAAATACGTGTCATGTCAGTCAATATAATGACCATAAGAAAGGTCCAGACCTTACTGCTCCGTTGCCTGGAACATTACAAAGGCGATCGTGAAACTCAAGCTGAGAGCTAGCATATATAAGAATATAATGACAATGAAGGCACCGGCGATTTTCAAATAATTATTCTTGATATTGCGCGTACTTATAGATACAAATATCTGGAACAACTCCCACATTTCAGCACCCTACGACAACGATGCAGACGCACGCAGAAGCAACACCCCCTTCGGCAGCCCGAAAGACGTCGCGAATCGCAACTGCACCTCCAACGCCGCCGCCCACCACACCGAAAATCACTGAAACACCACCTGTGAGGCCTTACACCACACCATCCAAGACAACTGCCCCTCCACCACCAACTCCTGCAACTACGACGCCGAGGATTACCCGTACACCCCCCATTACCAACGCTTTCAACATCCGAAACATATGCCCCCTTCAACACCCAAGCTCTCCACGTCAAAGCACACAACGCCAACGCCCACCCCGCCAACGCCAACGACACCAAAACCCACGAAGTCAACGCCCACAGCAACAAAGACATACACGCCAACACCTACTTCTCCAAAGCCCACAACACCAATGTCCACCACGCCAAAGACAACCAGTCCAACGCCCACCACACCGAAGCCCACAATATCTGTTCCAACAACGTCCAAAGCTCACCACGCCAACGCCCACGACACCAAAGCCTACCACGCCAAGAACCACCACGCCAACACCCACGACACCAATGACAACCACGCCAACGCCCACCACGCCAACGCTCACGACACCAACGCCCAGGATACCAAAAACACCCACGCCAACGCCCACGACCACAAAGCCTACGATAACAAAGACAACCACGACAACGCCCACGACACCAATGGCAACCACGCCAACGCCCACAACACCCATGTCAACCGCGCCAACGACCACGACACCAATGCCAACCATCCCAACAACCACGACACCAAAGACAACCACGCCAACACCCACGACACCAATGACAACCACGAGAACGCCCACGACACCAATGACAACCACGCCAACGCCCACGACACCAATGCCAACCACCCCAACAACCACGACACCAAAGACGACCACGCCAACACCCGCGACACCAATTGCAACCACGAGAACGCCCACGACACCAATGACAACCACGCCAACGCCCACGACACCAACGCCCACAACGCCAACGCCAATTACGCCAAAGCCCACAACCCCAATGCCCACCACGCCAACGTCCACCACGCCGAAGCCCACGACGCCAACGACTACTACGCGAAAGGTCACGACGCCGACACCCACTACCACCACGCCAAAGCCCACAACGCCAATGCCCACCACGCCAACGTCCACCACGCCGAAGCCCACGACGCCAACGACTACTACGCGAAAGGTCACGACGCCGACACCCACTACCACCACGCCAAAGCCCACAACGCCAATGCCCACCACGCCAACGTCCACCACGCCGAAGCCCACGACGCCAACGACTACTACGCGAAAGGTCACGACGCCGACACCCACTACCACCACGCCAAAGCCCACAACGCCAATGCCCACCACGCCAACGTCCACCACGCCGAAGCCCACGACGCCAACGACTACTACGCGAAAGGTCACGACGCCGACACCCACTACCACCACGCCAAAGCCCACAACGCCAATGCCCACCACGCCAATGTCCACCACGCCGAAGCCCACGACACCAACGACTACTACGCGAAAGGTCACGACGCCGACACCCACTACCACCACGCCAACGACCACGCAAGGCACGACGGCTAGTTTACCACGTGAGTATTTATCACCGATTGTTTTCA
This sequence comes from Rhipicephalus appendiculatus, assembly GCA_030522465.1. Classification (NCBI taxonomy): domain Eukaryota; kingdom Metazoa; phylum Arthropoda; class Arachnida; order Ixodida; family Ixodidae; genus Rhipicephalus; species Rhipicephalus appendiculatus. Next base: position 25,503 of record JALIZH010029896.1, read on the forward strand.
TTAGACATTTACGCGTAGAGCCTGTCTCGTGCTTGTTTATTCTATAGCCTGGACGGAACCACTATAACTAGAATTCACTAGAGGAAATGAATCTGCATTGAAGAAATCGGTGATGACGTCAGTTCTGCGATATGCATCCTAAAGTAGTTTGTAAAGTTCTCCCTCACAAAGCTGAGTAAACGTTTTACGTTACTTAGGTAAAGAAAACTGAGACATATACGTTATTGTAGAAACAAATATACAGAATGAACTACTAATGATCGCGTATTCTATGCAAACTTAGTTATTGGACACAGTTGTGAATGTTAGACTATTTTTCACAGAACACAGAACCCCACTGGAATAGCGCTGAATGATGGATGGCGCAAATCTCAATATCCGTTGCAGCCGCTTCCCGTTCCATGATCACAGCACACTTGTCCCGTGTCATGATTTAGCCATAGAGGAGCAGGCTAAGGCTCCAGTGTTTTCCCGCGCAGAAATACCCATTATCATGTACGAGGGAACGACCGCTACCGTACCTTTATTCCTAGAACATTGCATTTGTTATCCGAAGGTTAGAGGGAAGGTTCCCATCAAAGCCAATTAGCTTTTTTTCCTCGGATTTCATTCCATTCTGTTTATGTCATAATTATTATACGGCAATATAATACCACAATCAATGTAATCTATGCCTTCATTCTCGCTCTAGAACAGATGCTGAGCTCTACCGAGGCAATCGACATTAGCGTTGACGCCATGAGCGATCATCTGAGGCTGATCATTCCGGAGTTTGCAATCTAGACTGGAAGTGTGGTCGTGAGAGAGGACGCTAGTAGACTCTTTCAGGAGACCGAGAACCTCACTGTGAAAATTCCTAGACATGAAAGCTTTGAACTCCACGAAAAAACTACAATTGACAAATGTTACGAAGTTAATCAATAGGCGTAAGGAAGCCGACATAAGAAGGTATTATACGGAGATAATTGAATATTCTGTACAGAAATGTTGAAGCATAAAAGTGGTGAAGAAAAAGCTGGGCCACACTCAGGAACTAAATATACATGCACTAAGAGACAAGGAAGGCAATGCCACAGGCAATATGGTTACGAAAGTTCACTTAACTAAGTTGCTCTGCAGACATCTGTAGAAACCGGGACGATCATGGCGAGTAATTAATCAGTAGTAACCGAGAAGAACACGACATCCCACGAGTAATTGCATATCAAGAAAAGAAAGCCTTGGAGGGGATGCAGAGAGGTCAGAACACTGATGGGGATCAGGTAACGCCAGAACTGCTGAGAAACTTTGTACAGATTGTGCTAAAAAAACTGGCAGTGCTGCATACAAAGCGTCTCTTTATAGTAGGCTTACCACAGACTTCGAAAAATGCTATTACCATACTTATATAAAATAAAGAAGACGTCGAGGTCTTCAAAAATTACAGGCCTCTCAGGCTGCAATACATTGCCTACTAGCTACTCACAAAGGCTATAGACAATAGTGTTAGGTCAAACTTAAAATTCACTTCACCCGTAGCAGCAAGCAGGATTTCATACAGGCTACTCCACAATAGACCATAATCAATGTGGTCATAGAGAACTACGTGGAATACAAGCTACACTAAAATTTTGCAACGTGGCGCCTGTAGTTGGTGGCTGCAGAGTCGCTCTCTTTAACAATGCTGCATCTGTTCTTTTCGCTCCACGCTTTGAAGTACGCGCCCAGTATGTTGGTGTTTAATGACGCCATCGCTATCTATTTCAGTATCCCAACATTTGACGTGCTGATAAGAAACGTCACACGTTGCGTGCCTTGTTTAAAAGATTGCTCAGAACCCAGCACCAGTATTTTTTTAATCCTACCAACAGCGGTGCCTGTGGACGTTACCACCGTCGGTACCATCATAGGCGAACATGGAAACACATGTTCTCTCAATAAAGCGGTTGCCTCGCAGACCGTCAGCGGGTTTCTAATGTAGTAGTCGTGAAACTGCATGACAATGTATACTTCAAAGTTTGCAAGAAAGCATTGGTTCTGTTCAGGGGCGTAGCCAGAAATTTTTTTCGGGGGGGGGGGGGGGCGCACCTCCTTGATTTCAGAGGGGGGCACATCCGTGAAAATGGCCATTTTTCGCTATGTATGCCATGGCGAAATAAGATTTCGGGGGGGGGCACGTGCCCGGTGTGCCACCCCCTGGCTACGCCACTGGTTCTGTTGAAATGTCACCTATAATAAGTATAGCGCTAAAAAAACGACGAACAAAGGAAAGAAACGCAGGCAAGGTTCTGGCGCTGCTGACCATTGTTCATCAGCATCAGTCTCACCGATTTTACATACACATTGTGATCTTTTTGTGCACCTGAAGCATCAGGTTAGAAACAAAAATTAATATGTGATATAACGTGCGGTGCATGTTCATGGGTGCCATCTAGCTTAACAATCCGTTCTGCTAACTTTAAAATCTCCGCAATCACGCTGGCACTACGAAATCAGGCTGTAGGTGAACCATATATAAAATACCGGTAGGAATCTACAGCGCCTCAAAGCCACAATAATGCTCCGTAAAGGAAGCGATGAAATTCTGGTAAACAAGGGCGTAACGCAGCGACATACGATCTCTCCAATGCTATTTAGCGCGTGCTTATAGGATGTTTTTACAGCCCACGAATACTAAATTCGACAGGGAATAAATAATATATACGTCAGCAATAAATTCGATCAGATTCACCGGCGAAGCAAAAACCAACGCTCCGGCGAGGGCAACTGGCAGGCGAGCAGAACGTCGTTACTGTTCACGACTAACGATTTCAGTTGTGTTACTTCTGATTTTTTTTACGTATGTGCGTCTTACCTGCTCTAATCGCAAGCTCAGCTTCCTCAACCGCGAAACCCTTTCATGTTTCTCGTTCGGTTTACAGCAATAATTACAAGTGGCCTTTATTTCGAAATCTCAAAGCGGCAATAAAGCAGTCGTAGGAAGGGATCCAATTTTCCAGTTTGGCCCGACCGCCTTCCTCCACAAATGAAAAGCTATTAAGCTAATTTCTTTTATTACTGCCTTAATTGATGCCTCTATTGTCTTAACGTGTCTCCCAAGACAGAAAAAGAAATTATGAAGGTAGCATCGAAATGTCGTTTTTTTCATATCTTTGAATATTAAATGCGAAGCATTTCTTAGCGAACTTCGGCGACTTTGAGCGAATCTATCTATCTATCTAGGCCGCCTTACGACTTTGTGCTCTCCTGGTCGTATCCTTAATGGGATTTATACAAAAATTGGTATGGCATAACATGACTGTATGACGAATACGAATGACTGGTCATATCATGAAAACCATGAATAACTAGTCATAAAAAGCATGATTTGCACGCTATGGCCATAGGGCTCCTGCGGCCGCTTCCTTAACTTGATATATCCGAAAATTGGTACGTTGAGACATTTCTACATGACCAACATAAATGATAGGTGGTAATGTGAAAATCACGACGTGCATGTCACGTACATCATGATTTACATGCCACGCTCAGGTGCGCTGACAGATGCTTCGCTAGCTTGATATACACCAAATTTGGTATTGCCTGACGTGACTGCATGACGAACACAAATGACAAGTGGTAATATGGGAACCATGACATGTCATGAGTGACATGACTTGTGTGCCACGCTCATAGAACGCTTGTGGCCGTTTCAGTAGCTTCATATACACCAAATTCGGTATTGCATGACGTGACTGTATGAGGAACATAAGTAATAAGTGGTAATATGGAAATCATGACATGTCATGTGCAACATTACTTGCATGCCACGCTCATGGCGCGCTCGTGGACGTTTCACTGGCTTGATATACACCAAAAGTGGTATTGCGGGACGTGACTGTATCACCCACATAAGTGGCAGGTAGTAACATGAAAATCTTGGCATGCATCTTATCTACAACGCCATTTGCAGGCCACGCTCATGGTACGCTTGCGTGCAGTTAGGCTAGCTTGATATACATCAAAATTGGTATTCCGCGACGTGACTGTCTGACGAACATAAATGACAGGTCCTAACATGTGAATCATGATGTGCATATTATGTACAAGATAATTTGCTGATTGCTGGTAGTTTCGCATTACATCGATTCCCACAGTGCGTGGGATCTGCTGGTTTTTTCTGTTTTTTTTTCAAGACGTTCCTTGTTCTTTTTTCTCCTAAATGCTCCTTTCTCATCTTTACCACTCTGCTATGGTATAAGATAGACTGCTGTATCTTTAAGTGACTGAATAAATAAATAAATAAATAAATAAATAAATAGTACACCCGTCAAAATGTGGCCGCGTAGCGGGAGTCGCAAGAAAAATGGCACCGCAAGCGAGGGGCCCCTTCTCAAAATAGAACCTCCCACTGAATGCCCATTCATTTAGCGGGATGTGCAGTGACGAGCTGCATAGATTTTCATGTTTGAGATTCACTGATAGACCATTTTCACAGACTCTGTCGAAAGATGCACACTACGACTTCGAAACATTTATGCAGACACATTGGTCAATCGCTGTTAGTCTTCAAGAAAGTGAACATAATTTTTTTGGCAATACTATATTGCTACAGTAACGCTTTCACTTGGGCCAGTTGTTGCAATCCTGTAACTTGATTCATGGCTGCGCTAAAAAACACGAACAGAAGAGACGCACACGCACGACGGGCGCAAACAACCAAATTTATTACTGAAAGCGAATGTGAACCAATATATAAACAAATCTCATCACGTGCTCTCCTTACGCCCCATTGTGACGGATTAGCAACACACACCCAAGGGGCTATCTTTTAAATGCGAAGCACCTTAAGGCCGATTCAATCGAATGGTGGTTGGGGTGGTTGTAGAGTGTGCCCTGACCACCCTTACTGCGCATGCGCAGACCCTCACCACACACCTCCTCTCCTACGCTCCTCCTCTCTCTCCTATGGCATCCCTCCCCGCGGCGACCACACTCCCACTGTGCATGCGCGTCCCCTCCCCCCTCTCCTCTCCTACGCTTCCGCCCTCTATCGCCTCGCAACGCCGATGCAGGCAGCGTCTGCTAGCGAGTTTCTTGATTGAAAAAAGCCGGCAGATCCCACGCACTGTGGGAATCGACGTAAGGCGAAGCAGGCAGGAAGCAGCAAATCATGCTTTGATTTCCATGTCAGGTTTTACATGTTAGGACCTGTCAATTGTGTTCGTCATACAGTCACGTCGCGATAAATGCTAAGCATTTCTTAGCGAACTTCGGCGGCTTTGAGCGTATCTATCTATCTATCTATCTATCTATCTATCTATCTATCTATCTATCTATCTATCTATCTATCTATCTATCTATCTATCTATCTATCTATCTATCTAGCCGCCTACGACATTGTGCTCTCTTGGCCGTATCGATAATGGGATTTATACCAAATTTGGCATGTTATAACATGTCTGTATGACGAACATAAATGGCTGGTCATATCATGAAAATCGTGACTAACTTGTCATGAAAAGTAAGATTTACATGCCTCGCTCATGGCCAGCTCGCGGGCGTTTCGTTAGCTTGATATACGCCAAATTTGGGACTGAGTGACATGACTGTATGACGAACATAAATAACAAGTGGTAATATGAAAATCAAGACTTCATGAGCGACATGACTTGCATTCCACGCTCATGGCGTGCTCGCGGCCGTTTCGTTAGCTTGATATACGCCAAATTTGGTAGTGAGTGACATGACTGTATGACGAACATAAATGACAAGTCGTAATATGGAAATCATGACATGTAATGAGCGACATGACTTTCATTCCACGCTCATGGCGCGCTCGCGGCCGTTTCGTTAGCCTGATATACACCAAATTTGGTATTGAGTGGCATGACTGTATGACGAACATAAATGACAAGTCGTAATTTTGGAAATCGTGACTTGTCTTGTGCGACATAACTTGCATGCCATGCTCATGGCATGCTCGCGGCCGTTTCGTTAGCTTGAGATACACCAATCTGGTATTGAGTGTCATGACTGTATGACGAACATAAATGACAAGTGGTAATATGGAAATCATGACATGTCATGAGCGACATGACTTGCATTCCACGCTCATGGCGCGCTCGCGGCCGTTTCGTTAGCTTGATATACACCAAATTTGGTATTGAGTGACATGACTGTATAACGAATATAAGTGGCAGGTGGTAACATGAAAATCTTGGTATGCATGTCATCTACAATGCCATTTACATGCCACGCTCATGGTGCGCTTGCGTCCAGTTCGCTAGCTTGACGTACACCAAAATTGGTATATCGCGACGTGACTGTATGACGAACATAAATAAGAGGTCCTAACATGTAAAACGTGACATGCAAATTATGTAAAGCATGATTTGCTGCTTCCTGGCTGCTTCGCATTACATCGATTCCCACAGTATGTGGGATCTGCTGGCTTTTTTCTCTTTTTTTGAAGACGTTCCTTGTTATTTTTTCTCCTAAATGCTCCTTTCTCATCTTTACCACTCTGCTATGGTATAAGATAGACTGCTGTATCTTTAAGTGAGTGAATAAATAAATAAATAAATAAATAAATAAATAAATAAATAAATAAATAAATAAATAGTACACCCGTCAGAAACGTGGCCGCGTAGCGGGAGTCGAAGAAAAATGACACCGCAAGCGAGGGGCCCCTTCTCAAAATAGAACCTCCGACTGAATGCACATTCATTTAGCGGGATGTGCAGTGACGCGCTGCATAGGCTTTCATGTTTGAGATTCACTGATAGACCATTTAACAGCCTCTGTCGAAAGATGCACACTACGACTTCGAAACATTTATGCAGACACATTGGTCAATCGCTGTTAAGTCTTCAAGAAAGTGAACATAATTTTATTGGCAATACTGTATTCGCACAGTAACGCTTTCACTTGGGCCAGTTGGTGCAATTTTGTAACTTGATTCATGGCTGCGCTAAAAAACACGAACAGAAGAGACGCACGCACGACGGGCGCAAACAACCAACTTTATTACTGAAAGCGAATGTGAACCTATATATACACAAATCTCATCACGTGCTCTCCTTACGCCCCATTGTGACGGATTAGCAACACACACCCAAGGGGCTATCTTTTAAATGCGAAGCAGCTTAAGGCCGATTCAATCCAATGGTGGTTGTGGTGGTGGTGGTGTGTGCCCTGACAACCCTTACTGCGCATGCGCAGACCCTCTCCACACACCTCCTCTCCTACGCTCCTCCTCTCTCTCTTCTATGGCATTCCTCCCCGCGGCGACCACACTCCCACTGTGCATGCGCGTCCCCTCCCACTCTCCTCTCCTACGCTCCCGCCCTCTCTCGCCTCGCAACGCCGATGCAGGCAGCGTCTGCTAGCGAGTTGAAGGACTGAAAGCTGGGCCAGTTGGTAACCGTACTTGAACATAATTTAACTCAGCGCACGACGACGTGGACACAAGAAAAGAAGGGAACAGACACAGCGCTGACTCGCAACTGAATGTTTATTTGGAAAACATGAACGAAAGAAAAGAACACTTCAACCCTCCCACCCATGTGACCACACTAAAACAGGAAAGCGGCAGGACAGCTGACATCTTGGCCAAAGAACAAAGAAAAAAATAGAAAAAAAGAAAAAAGGAAGAAAAAAAAAGAAACAACCTGAACTCCCCACGTGCACTCTCCAACAGCAGAAAAGTTAAGAAAACGTGCTATCTAAGAACCTAACCTCGCTATCATGTAAGGCTATAGAAGGCACGCTGATGCATTGTTCACCCCTTTTCTTTATATGATATGCTTCAATTATTTCTCGTGTAGTTTGATCTTTGTGTGTCGATATAACTCATTTATGTTCGTCATACAGTCATGTCACTCAATACCAAATTTAATAATAATAATATCTAGGGTTTAACGTCCCAAAACCACAATATGATTATGAGAGACGCCGTAGTGGAGGGCTCCGGAAATTTTGACCACCTGGGGTTCTTTAACGTGCACCTAAATCTAAGTACACGGGCCTCAGCATTTTCGCCTCCATCGAAAATGCAGCCGCCGCGGCCGGGATTCGATCCCGCGACCTCCGGGTCAGCAGTCGAGCGCCATAACCACTAGACCACCGTGGCGGGGCAATATCAAATTTGGTGCATATCAAGCTAACGAAACGGCCGCGTCAGCTGACCTGGCGCTTTCCTGTTTTAGTGTGGTCACATGGGTGGGAGGGTTGAAGTGTTCTTTTCTTTCGTTCATGTTTTCCGAATAAACATTCAGTTGCGAGTCAGCGCTGTGTCTGTTCCCTTCTTTTCTTGTGTCCACGTCCTCGTGCGCTGAGTTAAATTATGTTCAAATGCTAGCGAGTTTCTTGATTGAAAAAAGCCGCCAGATCCCACGCACTGTGGGAATCGATGTTATGCGAAGTAGCCAGGAAGCAGCAAATCATGCTTTACATAATTTGCCTGTCACGTTTTACATGTTAGGACCTGTCATTTGCGTTCGTCATACAGTCACGTCGCGATATACCAATTTTGGTGTATGTCAAGCTAGCGAACTGGACGCAAGCGCACAATGAGCGTGGCATGTAAATGGCATTGTAGATGACATGCATGCCAAGATTTTCATGTTACTACCTACCACTTATGTTCGCTATACAGTCATGTCACTCAATTACCAAATTTGGTGTACATCAAGCTAACGAAACGGCCGCGAGCGCGCCATGAGCGTGGAATGCAAGTCATGTCGCTCATGAAGTGATGATTTCCATATCACCACTTGTCATTTATGTTCGTCATACAGTCATGTAACTCAATACCAAATTTGGTGTATCACAAGCTAACGAAACGGCCGCGAGCGCGCCATGAGCGTGGCATGCAAGTCATACAAGTCATGATTTCCATATTACCGCTTGTCATTTATGTTCGTCATACAGTCATGTCACTCAATACCAAATTTGGTGCATATCAAGCTAACGAAACGGCCGCGAGCGCGCCATGAGCGTGGAATGCAAGTCATTGTCGCACATTACGAGTCATGACTTTCCATATTACGACTTGTCATTTATGTTCGTCATAGAGTCATGTCACTCAATACCAAATTTGGTGTATATCAACCTAACGAAACGGCCGCGAGCGCGCCATGAGCGTGGAATGCAAGTCATGTCGTTCATGACATATCATGATTTCCATATTACGACTTGGTCATTTATGTTCGTCATACAGTCATGTCACTCAATACCAAATTTGGTCTATATCAAGCTAACGAAACAGCCGCGAGCGCGCTATAAGCGTGGAATGCAAGTCATGTCGCTCATGAAATCATGATTTTCATATTTCCACTTGTTATTTATGTTCGTCATACAGTCATGTCACTCAATCCCTAAGTTTGGTGTATATCAAGCAAACGAAACGGCCGCGAGCGGGCCATGAGCGTGGCATGTAAATCATACTTTTCATGACAAGTTAGTGACGATTTTCATGAAATGACCAGCCATTTATGTTCGTCATACAGTCATGTTACGGCATACCAAATTTGGTATAAATCCCATTATCGATACGGCCAGGAGAGCACAAAGTCGTAGGCGGCTAGATAGATAGATAGATAGATAGATAGATAGATAGATAGATAGATAGATAGATAGATAGATAGATAGATAGATAGATAGATAGATACGCTCAAAGTCGCCGAAGTTCGCTAAGAAATGCTTGGCATTTAAAACCGTACTGCTCGCGCTGCGCAACCGTTCACTGGCCACCCCGTATATATCCACTGGATCTTGACCTGCAAGGTAGTGCCGATGGGAGATTTCTCTTGTGCGTTATTGAACAATAAAAATTGGCAGCGTGCGCGTTAACTAAAAGCATACTGCGGGTCTCCGTGTCCAATCGGAGTCTTCTCTCTCATTGCCCATTAGCAGCGATTGGCATGTTCCAGTAGGAAACACCGGTCCATCACTGCGTGCTTTGCGCCTCCACAGGTTTCTCTCCTGCGCAACGCCGTGATGAGCGCCAACGTCAACGCCACCGCCAGTGTAAGCGATAGCGCCCGCTGCTTCGCATCTCCACGTGGTTCCCTTTAGCGGGAGATGGTGTAATTTTTTAAGCATGATAATGATAGGGTCATAAATACAACCAAAGGAATTGGCAGAACCACAAGGCGGATACAAAACAAAACAATTGGAAGTAAAAACCGGGACACTGTGTGTCATTCAGACAAAGCCGTATAAAATTTGAAGCTCTGTTTAGAGCAAAGTCAAAGAAGGCATGCTCAAGCACTTGTTAGGTATTTTGTTGATCAAATAGGCCTCAACAACTTCCCTTTGCAAGCATGTTACTTGATTTTGACAAAAAAAGTCACAGCTTCACCGCAAGGGTGAAGCAATGAATCTGATAGCAATAAACTGTAATATTATACGAAGTGAGGCTGGCAGCTAACTCTTTTGGCTCCGATCTCACGCAATTCTAGAAAACACTGGTTTAAGAGCATACGGCCGTTCCAGGGACACTCTGCTCACCACATTCTCTTCGCGTTGAGCGCAGCACGTAGAAGGGTACACCGGCCCCCGCTGCCGGCCGCCGAGACAGGGGCGATAACGCGCGCGCCCGCGACGACCGCGCTCGTAAAATCGAAGGTTGCTCGAGGCCCCCCCCCCCCCCCTCGCGTCTCTTTTCACGCTCGCGAACGACGGGCTGGGCCGGTGAACAGTTGTGGGGACCTTATTGCATGCGCCTCGGAGTGACGAAGATGGGCCGAGCTCCGCTTCACGCAGTGATGGAGCGGTGTTTCCTACTGGAACATGCCAATCGCTGCTAACGTACGATGGGCAGGGGGCTCTTATCAATCAGACTTCATACGTGACATGACGGCGACGGCAACGGCGACGGCAAAAACCCGTCGAGACTGTCCATATAGTTGCTATCGCAATAAAAACTGTGTCTTTGAAACTTGGCGTGCATCCGCAACGCCTTCAGTGGAAGCCTAGGGGCTCCCCGGCATTCGTACGTACCGCCAAGCTATGCTCTCGCTCCCTGTCATTGAAACAGCGCCCCGTCTGTCCAATGCATACACTTCCGCAGGTCAAGCGTATTTCGTATACCGCAACTGATGTACAGTCGCGGCCACTGTTAGATGCAACACTCGAATGAGCACCTTTCTTATTGCTGGCCCCCCTAACTGCCAAGTGGATGGTGAAACATTGAACGTGCGCTCTACTAGTTTGTCGGAAAGAGTCTGAGCTGTCAACCACCAGTAGCCTTATGCAAATCTAAGCCCTTGTTTTTATGCAAGAAAATGAAATCTAGACATGATCTGCGTGCAAGTGTTGCATCTAACAGTGGCCGCGACTGTACACTCAGTGAAGACTTTGGCGTGGCGTTTGTTGCACACGGAGCGCTTTTACTACTCTAAAGGCTACTCTAAAGGATGGCCTACTACGACGGCAGGAACGTCACACGCGTTTATGGCAACGCTTGGGTGCGGTACATATAAACTGGCACAGCTGCACGCATATTCCGTGGAGAACACTGGTGAAAGACCTTTCACCTTATTTCCTTCTTACTCCTTGCCTGTGTACTTGAATAATAAATAGCCCACACACATTCATATGTTCATCATTTTTCGCAAACACGCGGAAGTGGTTAATAATTTTTGTGCAATAATTCTTTAACAAACCTGCAAGCAGTTTCTCTCGTAAGTGTTCTGCACTTTTACAGAACCGAACTGAGTTGGCGTTGGCCGCCATGTCTCGCTATGTGCAGCGCTAATAGAAAGGCCGCCGACAGTGTCATCCGTGATCTGCACCGTGGACGGCGAAGGCCCAATAGAGGTGCCTGCTGACGGGGTCTGCGACTTCATCTTCTACGACTCGCTGGGAGAGCCCTTCGACAGGCTGGGCAAGCCGGCCAGGGGATCGTTCAAGAAATTTCAAACCCTTGGCGGCCAAGGGGAACTTGACGCAATATGGCGTCTCCGATATGCCCTTTGTAAGTTGTTGCTCTTCTCTAATGTGGCATGCAAATATCGGAGACCCCCCCCCCCAAAAAAAAGACGTAAATATACCTGGTATTTCACGAGGCCAAGCATATTACGGCAACTGTCTATTCTTAAATGTACCGCAAGTTTAGGGTTATGATGTCGCACGAATGGTTCCTGTAAATCATCCGCGCATTTTATACATCCCTAAAATAAGCGCTAACTCTGAGCGTTCTTCCAGTACCGCCACCAGTGGGGAAGAAGTGCATCGTGCCTATCAGTCACCTAATGAGACCTTTAGTTATATCTGACTTCCTTTGTTCTGCCACTGACGTCATGAAATTCTCTGACATCAGCGTACGCAGTCACTAGCATCTATAAAATGAGGCTCAATCTGAATGCGAGCCCTGTCGTATCGAGTGCTATAGATCAAGCATCTTGTGGACTGTTTTTACAAAAGTCACAGTTTCACCGCAAGGGTGAAGCAATGAATGCGATAGCAACAAATTGTAATGTTACACGAAGTGAGGCTGGCAGCTAACTCTTTTTGGATCCGATCTCACGCAACTCTAGAAAACGCTGGTTTAAGAGCATGCGGCCGCTCCAGGGAAACACTGCTCACCACATTCTCTTCGCGTTGAGAGCGCAGCACGTAGAAGGGTACACCGGCCCCCCCGCTGTCGGCCGCAGAGAAGGGGAGATAACGCGCGCGCCCGCGCTCGTAAAATCGAAGGTCGCTCGAGGGACCCCCCCCCCCCTCGCGTCTTTTCACGCTCACGAACGACGGGCGGGGCCGGTTATATATACACAGATACATATACGGGGGATGACGCCGGCGGCCAACGGCGGCGGACGCCGGCGACGCCGACGGCGAAAAGCAGCCGAGAGTGTCCATATAATTGCTATCGCAATAAAAGCTCAGAGGGTCCACTATGCATTCGCCTTTGACGACTCGACGGCAACACCATCTTGTTTTAACAGCTACGCTTATCTTTCTCCGCGTAAAATGTGTGTTGTGACCCAAAATACCATCATGACGAACCTGCACGTGATCTCAATAATTACGGCAGTAATTATAAAATATAAAACACTCAAATTTTTAAGCAGTGGAAATAGGCGGTCGAGTCAAATGGGCGAAGTCAAGTCCTTCGCGCGAATAGACCACAGCCGCTTTGATTTTTCTGAAAACCGGTCACTGGTAAAGACCGCAGAGCAATGAAATCTGGCTAATGTAGCTGGGAAACCGAAACCGACGCACCAAAGAGCGCATCTGCCATTCACTTTGAAAACGCCCTTAAAGACGTCACTGTTTCCCTCGCATTGGGGGGAGGACGACAAGTGAGCGTCGATAAGCGACCATGCGGCAGGAAAGCATTCCCACGAAAAGAAGTATTTAGATTGACGGTTGATAACGGCGACGGAAGGTGTCGTCATTGAGGGCATTTTCGAAGTGAATGGCACATGCGCTCTTTCGTGCGTCAGTTTCGGTTTCGCCAGCTAAATTAGCTAGATTTCATCACTCTGCGGTGATTACCAGTGGCCGCTCTTCAGAAAATTCAAGGCGGCTATGGACTATTCGCACGAAGGACTAAATTCGCCCATTCAACTCTACTACCTATTTCCACTGGTTAGAAAGTTAATTGTTTTAAATTCCATAATTACTGTTGTAATTAGTGTTTGTACGCATCTTAAGATGCCCTCGGCCACAGTAAAGGTACCGCCGCAGGTAGCACGCAGATACATCCTTTCTGTAATTTTTTTAGTTATATTGGACACATTTCTTGAAACACCCTGTATATGCGCCTTTCTCAATGTTACCGTTCTTGTTTGAAGGGACATTACATTGCCCTTCCATTCTCGTAACATCGTTGTCCAACACTCATTCATTGCAAAGTTGAACATATGTTACTGCTTAGGAAAAGCTTTTCTACTTGACATTTCAAAGCAAATATGCAGTCAGGTTTAGAAGAACAGGAGTATGGTGTAGGACAGCAAAACATAGTTCCAAGCAGAAGCGCGCACTATGAATGACATTCTACAAGGTCATGTTGCATACAAATCAAGTAACCGTGTTATAAAAGCGTCTCGTATCTTAAACGCCTAAGATGGCTATGCATATTATCCTAATAGGAGTTCCTACATTGAACAACACCGAGAGTCGGAGTCAGAGAATTGTGGTTGGCACCCCCGCAAATCTATCATGGAATATCGTATGTATATAGTAGTAGTGGGAAAAGAATCACGGGGACCCCGATATAATAAGGAAACAAAGAAAATACTACTTTCGTTTGTTTGGCACAGTATCTTGTCACTCATGTTTCGTCTGGTGGACCAAACTTTGTCATATATATATATATATATATATATATATATATATATATATATATATATATATATATATATATATAATGGTTGTCATGCGTGGTAAGATATGCAGGATTTCAAAGGCATTTTCTTTCCTTGCAGGGACATGTTCCCCTTTCTGACACTCCTCAATAGGCCTACCTCTATTGCATGGTCGGAGGAAAAACTCTGGAGCCACAACATCTACCACTGGGGTATCCTGGGTATTCGCAAAACCATCATGGCAGTACCGGGTTACTTTGTAAATGCCACTATAGCCTTGGCGGTCAGTATAACAAGTTTATATCGCTGCTTTTGCAGTATAAGCTGCTATACAACACAGGCCGTATTTGGTGGTGATGTCGTTCACCGCCGCTAGTTTCCATTTGAGCTAAAGCTTACACTGAAAACAAAACAGGGTTTGAGCCGGAAGCGAAGCCGGGCATTCTCTGGTTGTGATGTGTTCTACCACATCACCACGCCAGTCCTTTGAAGCGGCCCTACGTAGGCCTCGTGTCATGCGGGAAGAAGACGTGAGCAGCTATTAAAGTGTCAGTCACGTGATATAATCACAGAATCGCACTCGAAGTAACGGGTGGGGGACGTTAAGCAGCCGTGTCATAAAAAAGTGGCTTGCTCATAATTGTTTATCATTACAAGCCACAACACCGACAAAGCGTCTCGCTACGTAGGTGCACGCATCGCCTTGCAGACGCGTACAGGGAGCTGCGTTGCTGCACAATATGATGGAGTAGCGCATACCTAACTACTGTTCTTGAACTATGCACACTAGCTGAATAAAGCACAAACTCTGAGAAAGCCTCTCGTGTAGCTTACGGTGTGAGGCTAGTTTGACATCAGGGAAGCAACAGGAGAGCAAGAATGCCACAACTGAAAATCTTGCCTGCGCTTTTTCAACATGTTAACATTATGGCATGATTTCAATGCGCACAGCAAAACGACGGAAGAGAGTATAGAAGCAAGCGCTTGTTAACTTCTTTCCGGGTTTGTTCTACGCGTGCTGATATCCTCCTATTATGAATTCCTACAAACTAGCACAGTATTCAGTAATTTTACAATGTTAACATGACATCTGCCGCCGATAACTTCACCACTTCCGCCTACTCTTCAACAGCAAATTAAGTGAATGCAAGGTTACATTGCCTCTTTACTGCGCTTTCTTGCCTAATTTTAGTCTTGCATGCATAATACGAAAAAGCATGGCTGATACCTCCGTCGTAGAAATCGGTATAACACGAAAGTTAAAAGTGCCTTCACAGAAGCTGGGCTTATTGTGTAGTGATTATGAGAGTTTGTACGATGTATGATGCACCCACGTTGACGCCTAGTGGTGCATCTCCCTCGCGACGGCTAACACCCATGATCCCGATTTAACCGTTGCGGTAGTTGGATTTTTTAACCTATACCTGGACACAGTGTATCGTGAATCGCACGCAAAGATGACATCAGCAATAACGTAATAAACAGTGGTACTGTGAACTTGTTCAAAGCGTCGTCATTTAAGGAGAGAAACGGCACGGCGTGCGCTGCCGAGTGACGCGGTAACCCACACCTGTGCTCATACATACACCACCACACTGCGCTTCAGCAACACGGGAGGCAGAGGTTCGTAGCTTGAGCCGCAAACGCGCGCAGGCGTTGGCACGTCCCGCTGGCCTCCGTCTCGCTCCACCAAGGTACCATATTCGCTCGTCGACATCATTGCCTTTCTTCACCGCCTAATGGAGCAGTTTTATTGGTCGGTGCTATCACACTCGAATTAGTCAGCGGCGAAACACCGTTGGTGCATGTGGAAGCTGCACTACTCCGACAACGAGCCGTCACACGCTAACACGAAGCGAAAGGCAAAGAACTTAACTAGAGTGACACATAACTGCGTCTAGGCAGGGGCGTAGCCAGAAATTTTTTCGGGGGGGGGGGGGGGAGGGGCACCTCCTTGATTTCGGGGAGGGCAGCTCCTTGAAGTGGTCATTTTACGCCCTGTATGCCATGGCGAAAAAAATTTCGGGGGGGGGGGGGGGCACGTGCCCGGTGTGCCACCCCCGGCTACGCCACTGCGTCTAGGGCAACTCCCCGATGCTAGCGCGGCCAGCGTTTGTTGCTGCTATCGAGACGCTTTAACCATGGCCTCCGAGATAGCGCGCCGTCGCGCACTCTCGGAAGCCATGCTGTAACTGCGTCCTCGGCGAATCATTCTCTATCGGTGCCAGTAAGTGTCATACTGCATTACTTCTCTTCATCGCTCACAGACGGCGGCACCGCCCGGCCCCGTCAACAGAGAGCACCGAGCGAGAGAGATTGTGTGAGAGATATAAGACGCGGTTGTAGAGTGTCTTTCATCTGCCTTCATAGCTTAGTCGGTACAGCGTCGGGCGCATACCTTCGCGGGCCGAGGAGTCGGACGTTCCATTCCAGGTGGGGAAATATTTTTTTTAAAAGTTTTTTTTCTTTCTCACTTGGTGGCGTCCATTTTATCAAATTCATATCCGTGACGGAAATACGTCACTAAATTCTTGGTTGACCCCGGCATAAAACACTTTCGTGTTAACAGGTAGTTGGACCTTTTCAAGCTGCTGCTTTCATGAAACGCACCAGCAAAAGCTACATAGGCACGCACTCTATATGGTAGGAGAGGCTGCGGATTCGCTTTGCCTGCGTAAATTCGAGATGTATTGGAGCATGCCAACGCAGTGCTGCTGAACTTTGTGCTGACTGCCGAATCGTCTGCAATATCTATCTTTAGTTGATGCAGCGCACAGGGTAAGAGAACGAAGAATTTAGAAACACCGTGTGCGCGCTGCATCCAACAAAAATTAACGCATACCAACTAGCTCAAGTTTCCAGTCTTCGTCCAAACGATGACCTTGATGAACGCGTTCTTGTAGAGGCTTTGAGTTTTGTTGCGTTTGTCGTGCAGCGTTAGTTTGTGAAGGCGGTGATCACAATCATCCCTGACCGTAGGTCAGCAAATTCACTCTTGAGTCGACTGACGCACACACACTCAGACTCAAATCGAGCCGTGAGTTTGCATATGAGTGGGTAATATTTTGGTGAGTTTGAGTCCGAGTGAGTCCGGTTGAGGAAAAGTTTACTGAATATAAGCCAGGGTGAGTCCGGTTTAGTAAAATATTGGTGAATCTGATTCCGGCAGTAGCCCTAAACGCCACATATGTTTCTTGATTGATCCTGAGTACGCTCCACTCTTTATGGCCGACCTATGGTCCTATCTACTCGCCTATCAGTTTCACTATCAGCCTTATATCGGCTCAAGTTTTCACTCAAGTCTATGGACACATATCTCAACGCACTTGCGTTCATGCACCACCTCAACGTCTCTTGATAAGATGCGCGAGCTACGAGAAGGAAAGTGCTAAGACCTCTCTCTCCAAACTCTTGCACGGGACGTTCTTGTCAGAAATGTCTCGTGTGAGTCGCATATTTCATAAAAACGTCCTTAGTCGATTGCAACCTCTAATAACTCGTAGTTGAAGCTACGAGATGAAAAGGCTTATCTTAGAGCGCCGATTATGTGAGATATTGGCGCGAAAGAGCATTTACACCGTGATCGGAAAAGCTAATATCGCGCATGCGGACTGATGAGTCGACTCAGTCAGGCTCACTCAAACTCAGGTCAAGCCGTCCGTCTCGGTCTGAGTGAGTCCGCTTGAGAAAAAGGTTAGTGAGCATGAGTCTGAGCGATTTCAATTGAGGACAATTTCGGTGAATCTGAGTCCCAGTGAGCTCTAATAACAAAAACTATTTCTTGAGTGAGTTTGAGTGAGTTCCAATTTTTTTGTTATCCTATGTCCCTGACTTTTCGGTCACCATTTTCACGTTGCAGTAGGATTGTCAATGCAAATGCAGGGAAGTGCAGATTACGCTAATGCTGAACAACTTTTCTCTTTCGCCTGGGCCGAAAATATTAATCCCAGGCCTGTTGGGGACACCGTCTGATATTCTATACGCTCTGGTGACGAAGCGGGCCGGTTTTTGACGAGTTTTTTCTCTTCCGCTTGTGAGGGTTAGAGTAAACGATGGTTTAGTCACATCTATTGAAGCCATTGGTCGGCGAACTCACTCATGAGTCGACTCACTCGGACTCACTAAGACTCAGATCGAGCCGTGAGTCTGAGTCTTAGTGAGTCCGGGTGAGTAATATTTTGGTGAGTTTGAGTCCGAGTGAGTCCGGTTGAAGTAAATTTTCGTGAGAGTGAGTCCGAGTCAGTTCTGCTCAGGAAAATTTTGCTGAGTCTGAGTCCAAGTGAGTCGAAAGCGCAAGATATATTTCTTGAGTGAGTCTGAGTGAGTTCCACTTTTTTTTGCCGACCCATGGTCTTATCTACTCATCTTCAACATCACTATCAGCCTTGCCTGGATTCGCGTTTATACTCACGTCTACTCACACGTATTCAAAAGGAGTGCCTTTCATACACCGTTTGAATATTTATTCATCACAGGCCCGAATTACGTAGGGAAGTGCCTTGACCTCCCCCTCTCCCGCGCTTTGCGAATTCTTCCAAGGAATTTCTTGATAAATATATCTTATGTTGTTATCTATTTTAAGAAAAATGATCTTACTGGTTTACGAGCACTGATAACTCGTATTCGAAGGTATTTTATCAAAAGGCGCCTCGAAAAGTACCAATTACGTAAGATATTGGTGCTATTGAGCATTGAAATCACGGTCGAAAAAGATAATTCTAGGCTAACGGACTCATGAGTCGACTCACTCGAACTCACTCAGACTCAAATCGAGCCGTGAGTCTGAGTCTGAGTGAGTCCGGGTGAGTAATGTTGTGGTGAGTTTGAATCCGAGTGAGTCCGGCTCAGAAAAATTTTGGTGAGTCTGAGTCCGAGTGAGCCTAAGGGCAAAATATATTTTATGAGTGAGTCTGAGTGAGCTCCCTTTGCCGACCTATGATTGAAGCATCCAGCAATAATGTTATAGCGAGCTGGTAATGAAGTACGATCATACATATTAACTAATTGGTCCAATATCGGTCACTAACCTCAGTTTTAGGGGCGAAGCACCTTATGGCCTAGGCTTGTCCGTCCACGTCCACTGTGTCCGCCTCGGGGAGATTCGCGGGCGTGATACACAATAAAGTTTTAACAATAGACACATATCAATTATAATTGTGACGGGTCATCATAAAACACCTAGAAGGTAAGCCTTTATACTAGCCGGCGACTTCAACGTACACATTATGAACCTTAGGACCTAGCTTTAATCGACTCTCACTCTCCGCTGACATGGTATATGGAATACCGTCGCTATAGTCGAATCATATGTGTGTATGTGAATAAAAAAGAGGTTTAAAGTAGACGAACATCAATCATAATTGTGAGGAAAGAATATAAAACACCTACAAGCCCTAACCTACTTCGCTTTTTTTGCTACCCAAACGGTGGTAATAAAACATGACGGACTGCGTGCAAGTACACAGCGGTCTTTCACACCATTTTTATTGCGATAGATATAGCGTGAACAGTCTCGGCTGATTTTTGCCGTTGGCGTTGCCGTCACCGCCATGCTCCGTGTATGTATGTCTATATATCTAAAAGCCAGAGAGAAAAAAAATGAGAAGTATTAGTTCGTCAATTCGGCTACCGGCAATTTGAACCTGCGAGCTCTCGCTCCGCAACGCGCCGCGTTAAACGACTATGCCACGAAGCAAACGTCTACATTCATACTAACGGTGAGCTATTTATATATACTAATTACCGGTGGTGGTACGCAGAGCTCGGAGGGGTTTCAACGTGTTCTGGATTACCCGAGATATGGCGGGAAGGGCACGCTTTAAAGGCGGTTGGCGGACTTGTATTACGCCGGAGTTCGGATACACGCGCGGCTCCTACTTGTACCACATATGCTTTGCCCTACAGGACGTGATCGCCCTTGCATGCGCGTTTATATCGTTAGGGGGGGCGGGTTTTCCGTCTTATGCTCTCACCGCAAACTTTGCGTAACAGAGGGCACATAGGTCACTTCACTCACTGCAGCGGCCGCGTTTGCGAAAGGAGTGAGCTGCAAGCTAGAAGAACTAAAGTAGGGGCAATAGGGGATATTCATAATGCTTAGTGCTCTGGCAACACTGGGTGCATCCGCCATATTTGTTTGGCACCATCGTGGAATCCTCTACTAGCGTCTCCATAAGGAGAGGCCACGGAGAGGCCGAGTCGCTGTAATTCGCGGAGCTTTCACAGCGAGAAAATCCGGGCTTTTTCTCTCGTCATCCAGCACCGAACGGTCAGTGAACCTCACTGTGCTACCACAAATGAACGGGAACGCAATGTCGGAGCTCTGCGCGCTTCAAAACTCATCCGGACGGCAGCTGCATGCGGCTCATCGCTTTGCAAAGCCGAACTGCTGTTGTGTAGTGGCGTGTGCTTCCGATCGGAGGTAGGCATTAAGAAAAAATGTGTTCATTGCAGAGGAGGCGCGACTCTCAAAGTTTTGAGGCGACCTTGCGCAACAATACATCTCCGTTGCATTTCCCGCTGCGATTGTAATAACATGGTCCGGTATTGAAACCACGTTCTTTCTGCGCGAGCTGTGCA
Source organism: Rhipicephalus appendiculatus (assembly GCA_030522465.1). Classification (NCBI taxonomy): domain Eukaryota; kingdom Metazoa; phylum Arthropoda; class Arachnida; order Ixodida; family Ixodidae; genus Rhipicephalus; species Rhipicephalus appendiculatus. Next base: position 46,358 of record JALIZH010029896.1, read on the forward strand.
ACACTGTGCTGCATTGCTCGACTCACTTCTGTAGCCACAAGTATCTCCACACTCTTCGCAATAGTGTGTGTCATAGTTTTTCGAAATAAACAAGGCATGAACATGTGCATGAGCAGTGCGCCGCAAACCAAAAAAAAAAGCAAAAAAAAAATACTGATCGCGCGTTTTAACTCTATGCGGAGAGAGCGTCTCGAGTAGTGCCTTTTTAATGCACACTGGTTGTTTATAATGCCTCGTGGTGGTAATCTAAGCTTACACACGGGTGATTAGGTAAGTCCTTGCTTTCGTCGATCTTCAACATCGACAAGCAATCATGCTCTCTCGCGCATGTGCGATGTCAGCCGTCTGTTTTGAAAGGGATATGTCGTAATATATTGTTCTTAAGTCTAGCTAGGTTGCAGGTGAGCAATTAAATTGCACGGAGAACTGAGGTTGTGAGCACTTCTGCGCGTGCCAGTCATTTCCGAACCTAAACACGGTGCCGATCTTGATGACGAAAGAAGTGTGCGTCGGTATGTTCTTTTCTTTGTTCATGTAACTGATTAATTCAATTAAAATTAGTCCTACCTTCAGCAAAGTGCTTGTCGTGTCCACTTAGTAACGTGTGTCGTCTCTAGCTTCTGATGTCCCAATAACTGTAGCGCAGTATCTTAATCATGGTCCTAACTTGTTGCCCGCATTGTCAGGGCACCCTCGTTGCCTGAACAGCGCATGAAGCTTTGGGATGCCATCGGAGAACGAAGATAAACAATCAGCAACTAACACCGCACTGCGATATGCGACTGGTTTCGTTCTTGTGCCCAACAAAACATGGCGGATGGAACATACGGGATCCTCGACAGATGGCGCTGTACATTTTGAATATCCCGTATTGCTTGTACATAGATAATCGCAGCGCGCGGCTCAAATACAAAGAAGTAACAACTGTGACAGTTCACGCTGTGTATACCAATGCGTGGATTTCGGACGTCCTTTGTGTTTGAGCAGCGGGCTGCAAGTGCCGAGCTCTGACAGTTGTCAGTTTGCGCTGGACCCCTGTGTGTTCTTTTCGTGCGTGCTTTCTACTTGAAGAGCGTGCTGCAACTTTCGAGCTGCTTGTCGTTCTTCGTGTGACATTCCAATTTATCGCTATCGCATTCCTTGCTTTGCGCTTGCGCGGAAACTGGCACTTTCTTAAACAATACCTGCTATTCTGAAGTCGCTGATGGCGTTCCAATGGTAGCCCCGAATAGTCTAGTAGTTCATTGAATGTTTTCGTTTAAAAAAAGACGTCGTTACAAACTTCTCGCAGCATCATTTAATACTGTTGGTTACAGAAGTGATTATTAAAAAAATATCTGTATTTACATCTCACACAGAAAGCAACAGAAATTTCAAAGCCCTCTCTATCAAAACGAGTGGCGTCGTACACATTCCTTGGCTTCTACGGGGAGACAAGCGCTATCTGCACTGAAGCGGTTCAGCACATGACGTAAGTAACATCCAGTCGGTTGATCTCGCTACAGTGCTTTGTCGACAGGAAGTTGCTGCAGCCAATTTAGGTTTCAGGAACGACAACATACAAAGGCAGTTTGACACAACACAAGCATTTTTAGATTTATAGTTTCAAGGTTTCAAGGTGTGACCTCATCCCTACGCTTAAAATTCGTTAGATACGTACGATACCAACGAACCTCTACCATGGTATTGTATACGGGTATTATTGAATCCTCACAACATACAATTTGGTACATAAGGTTATGGAAAATGCGAAAGAAGGAAAAAGTTTTGTGAGAGCGAAAACATGCCATCAAGGTGTGTTTGGCGTAAACATGTCGCTTCTAGTTACCAACGGATGTGCTCAAACTGCTTTATTTTGTGGCATGCGAAGAACTGTTGTGGATGTAAAAAGTAACCTTGGGCACATTTATTTCGTGGTGATAGCAGACAGACAGTATACCAGAAACAGCTGCCGCCGTCTCGGAAGGCGAGAAGGCTTTATGCAGCTTGCACTTAAGAATGTGGTGCCGAAGACAGATAGCACTTCTTTATTAGGACTATTAGGAGTAGCTTTATTTGAAATGTGCAGCATTGGCTTTCGTTTCAGTTTTCTGTAGGGAAAGAGTTATGCTCATAAACTTAATACTAGTTCTAGCGTTGAAAAAGACAAGTCCACTTCTCGAAACGTCGGCTCGAGCACACAAGCCCTGTTTTGCGGATTTTATTTCGATAGCAATTATATGGACACTTTCGGCTGGTTTTCGCCGTCGGCGTCGCCGCCGCCGTTGGTCACCGCCGGTGTCCGCCGCCGTCATTTGCCGGATATGTATATGTATATATATAACCGGCCCCGCCCGTCGTTCGTGAGCGTGAAAAGACGCGAGGGGGGGGGGGGTCCCTCGAGTGACCTTCGATTTTACGATCGCGGGCGCGCGCGTTATCCCCCCCTTCTCGGCGGCCGACAGCGGGGGGCCGGTGTACCCTTCTACGTGCTGCGCTCTCAACGCGAAAAGAATTCTCTTAAACAAGCGTTTTCTAGAGTTCCGTGAGATCGGATCCAAAAAGAGTTAGCGGCCAGCCTCACTTCGTATAACATCACAATTTTTTGCTATGGCATTCATTGCTTCACCCTTGCGGTGAAACTGTGACTTTTTTTTTCATCATAATACTAGTCATGATACTCGTGTCGATTGCTATCTCTATTTCTAGCGTAGGCCACACGACTATTTTAGCCGTCATGGAAAATCTCACACACATTATGCACTATTACGTGTGAAGGATTTGTTTCTATAGCTGTTCGCTCGTTGGGCACTTTACGCCCATGATCTCCCGCGTTCCGTTTGAATAACAATGAAATTAAGGCAAGCTAAACACCAAAAGTTACATCATATATCTAATTAAAGTGATGTTAAGTCTCTGTATACAATGTTAAGCACAGAGCAAAATCTATGTACTCGCGGAAAGGGGACTGGGGACTGGCAGAGGCGCAGGCCCTCAGGACATGGTCGAAGTCCGCACAACCACCACAGAGAAGGAGTCCGGCCTTGGGAAGCGTTTTGTCACGCTCATACTTTCCCGAGAGATGTGAAGAGATGACGGAAAGAGGGCATGGGCCTATAGCAATCGAGCGTGAATATTTACGTAGCGCTCAATATGTTGAAAAATTCCATTCGCTCCTATACTACCAGTTTTGTATTTGCAGTGATAAATTTATCGCTCTGCTGATCAAAAATTTGGGCTTATTACTTCGCTAGCAACATTGTCGACGTTTCAGAGTATGGCTTATTTCGTGGTGTCTTTTCAGTGCCCACCACAGACCCAACGTGCTCATAATACTAGGGCATATATCCTTCAAGGAACAGGACGTTGAAGACAAAGTACCCAAATACGTATGCACGATGGTCCCGCCTATTATCTACAAAATCCCAAGCAGTGCGCAGAATACGCTGGTATACGGTCACACTATTGTAAGTATTGCGCTAATTAAGAAGCGATAATTCGGAATATCAATAGATAATATTCAACTTTTTGAGCAGACAAGCAAATACCGCTATTTCTGTTATTCGTCTTGCAGATTGACGCGGCGAAATTGTTGACCTGCATCGCCAGTAAATTGCAACCTGTGCCCGTGGTCGGAATTTCGCTCACATTGAAAGGCCGCTGGTACTCGCCCAAAGTAGACGATGCCAACGTAACAGCGGCTGGCGAGTACAGTGGCTTCAAGGCATGTAGAAGATTTCAAACATTCGGGGTTCCGCAACTGGTGAGCGCAGTTTCACGATCTAGACCGCCTACTTGGCGCAATGTTTCTCGCACGTGTCTAAGTAAAAAGTAACTCTCACTTCTGTGTAAAATGAATGCAAGGAGAGTTGTGAATTCAGTGAGCGGAATAATGAAGAACATGAACCAGTGGGTGTAATACAAATTCAGGGAGTCATTACGCAACGACCACTAACCGAGATTTGATGATATGTGGGTTTTAATGGCGCAATGGCCATGCTTGGCCAAAGAGCGCCATGACAAATGATGAAAGAGTGACAGTGATCGGTGCTTTACGATGATATGTAAAAGGATGTGAGCTATGATAATGTTACGTGGCTGTATAGGGGCCTAAAATTCCGCGCTCTAAGGCGGGTAAAACAGATAGGTATTAAAATCATGAGGGTGATGTGAAATGTACGTAGGCGAAATGAATGGCGATGCTCGGGTTGATAAAACTGTGGTGGAGATATGGCATAAGCACGATTTCCTCGTCGACGCCCTTGAGATCAAGGGCCGCGAGGGAGGTGCTTCCTTTAACGTAGCCACCGTAGCTTCGACCTCAGTTCAGAGGTCGTGCTACGGAGCACCTCGAAAGATGGGGTGAAAGCTATGGACTTCTGTTAAAAATGCGAACAGTGCTTCATGTTTAAAAAGTGCATCCCTACCGATGAACATGACTGGATGAAGTGGAAATTGCTGTCGGTAATGCATTAAAAAGTGTTTTTTTTCGGAGTGCGTCTAATTCACTGCACTGAACGAGGATGTGGAGAACCGTAAGTGGTTCTCCGCATTTGTCACAAATGGGTGGATCACCACCGGACAGGAGGTGTGCATGTGTGCTGTGAGTGTGTCCTATTTGTAGCCTGGTAAGTGTAACTTGTGTGTGGCGTGACCTGGATACTGGTGGCCATTTTTCAAGATTCGGCTTGATAACATGTAACTTATTTTGTGTTTGTCTGTCCCATGAACGCTGCCAATAGGCCCTGAGCTTTCGTTTTACAAAGGGTTTTAAGTCAAGTGCACGGATAGCTATGGATGCGTTGGCTGCAGCGATGTCATGGGCGGATGCAGGCTAACCGAGATTTCCAGAAGAACAAAATTGCAGCGGGAGCGAGGGCGCCTTCGCTCGAAAAAAAAAGAAAAACATTCTCCGTACCCTGAATAATATTTTGTGCAGCCATCAAAAAGACAATGTACGGCGGAAAAAGCGATATGTATAATTGTTTGAACAAACAGTCGCTGTTAAAACTTTTCGAGCAAACATTCTTTTGTGCACAGGCGTTTGCTGATACATCATATAGACGTATCGTACCAAACTTCAAATATATCGAAGTATCTTCAGATGGTTTTGGAAAGTGCCGAACCAGATACAATAATTCTGGTGGTAGCTCGTACCTCCACCTTAAATACTTATTGCCGAGTGCCTTCTATTGTGATACAATCTCAGACTATCTCTACGCAACCTTGATAAGAGACAACATTGCAAGGAGCAGTACGGCTCATCATGTCATCGCTTACCATGTATTGCGTTGCTGCTTTGCACTATAGAATTACTTTCATGTTTCCTTCCCGCATGCAAATGTATAACAGATGATAAGCACGTTTTACGTTCGATTTCATAAGCGTTGTCAAAAGTGAATCCACATCTACACTATCAGCGATTTCACGATTCCCACGATTCACTGACCCACGTATGTAATTCAGTAATAAGGAAATGCGGAAGTGAGGAAGTAAATCTATTCGCTTTGCGATAAGCCAATATAACTGTTCCGGATAAATATTTATGAACATATGACTGGATGCTATGTATACGTATGTGTTTTGATACTAGAACAAATCAAAAGTGCATTGGCCATTCTATGCGGTGAAGGTGGTTTACTAACAAAGCTGGCATGGTTGTTGTGGTGCTTTTACTGGATTGAATGCCTCGCTGAGAAAACATTTTTGCAGCGGCACTTTAAGCTGCGTTATATCAAAATGCGGTGACGCACCAACCTTTTTTCTATGTTATTGTTTGAATACAAGGAATTCATATTGGGTAATTCTTTCATGTTTGGTTGCTGAAGAAGTGGGTGGAAATGCGTCAGATTTACAAAACTTTATTCCAAACACTCGGTGTTCTATTGTGACAAAAGCGATGTCATAATACCTTGGTTTCTTCGTTTCATAGCAGTTATTGTTAAATAATACGTAATGAACGATCCATCCCTGCCGAAGTCATTCATGTTGTGTTTTAGCATAAATCCAATCACATTTCAGGCAAGAATATAGGGAAATTTTCTTTTGGGTGATATTGAGTTTCATTAAAAATATGCTACACTTGCGAGAATGCTCGCGAAAAGCGGCACGTCTAACGACACGCCGAGCATGGCGGCGCTGTCCTCAAAGTGATCCTTTGCGACATCACCATGAAAAAGGAAGCTAAATGAAGAGCCATTTGTTACGCAGAATTCTGGTTTGAGCTAGTGGGTACTGGTTCATAACTGAGGATATTTTTGGCGCAAATCAAACGAGGAGACATAACATAAAAGATCGAGACGGGCGCCGAACTTCCAACTAATTTTATTCAACAGCGGAAAGAAGGTTTTATAGCACAAGCCAAATCACATGAGTGCGTGATGTTACGTATTCGGCGGCTGGACGACCGCCGGCCCAAGGAGCAGACGACGCACGCAATACCAGTACCAGGAAGATAAATCCCAATTTATTCATTGTGCGACGCGTTTTTGAGCGTTACGCAGCCAATCGGAGGGTGGCAGGAAAGAAAAGAAAACAAGATAACACAGCAAGCGGGCCAATCTTATCTGACGGCCCCAAACATAGAATGCGGCAAGCATCGCGAACCTTATAGTGCGCGTCACAGTTTTCTAAACATTGAAGGAACCGCAACGTGCTGCTGATAAAAGTAATCTCTTTATCTTGAAGAGATAGTGAAGCCCTGCTGACGCAGGCGCCGCCCCTTTGCCTTATGTAATACTCCTCTTTTACTTCTCTCTCCGTTTTTTCTCTTGCTCTGCCTATAAACTTCGCTTCCGTGAACTTGGGGTAACATCCACACACCTTGCAATACGCTGCCATCAGGCTGCAAAAACCATTTTTTACACTGAGACGGTGTTGTCTGGCCCTGTCGTTGAACAATGCCCGGTTTGGCCTATGTATTCGTTTCCGCAACTCAATGGAATGAGGTACACGGGGGGCAGTGTTATGTGTCCTTGTTCGATTTGCGCCAAAGATATCCTCAGTTATTTGTTACTCAACAGGTTCAGTTCACCAGAACCTCAATGCATCTCGCTTTTCTTTTCTAGTAGTCGACACAATCAGCAGAAATCACTTTTGTACAAAAATGTGTAAGGAGCGCCTCAAACATTTAGTATATACTCACATCTTGCAAGCGTGACATTGTCTAAATGGTGAAGATACTTACCGCGGAAACGTGGGAGCTTTGGTTCAAACCCCAGCACCGGAATTTTTTTTTTGAAGAACCTAATGCATATAGTTTTTCATGACACTTCATACAAGGCGCCGGGAGTTGCCGCTTTAATGCTTCAAAATGCTTCGATGGCACTGTATTTCATTCCCTAAACTGTTCATCAGGTTCCGCCTAAAGTATTCGATATTGCCATGAAACCAGACATTTTTCGTCTCCTGAATATAGCCAGTAATTTAAGCAGGACCTGATTGAGAGTGTACTGCGTAAGGGACACTAGAAAAGTAGTTTCTCCAGTCACGCACATAAATGGAGAGATCGCATAGCCATATGCACTTTCGCAGTAATATTTTTTGACATATTTAATAACCTTAGTTTAGTTTCAACAAATTACAATTTGATATCCTTGCAGATATGTAACTATACAGGAACATCATACTACGATCACATGACTAGAGAGAGAACTGATCTGTATTGGTTTACTTACGATAAGTCGCCTGGAAGAAAACAGACCTTTACGTTTGATGACGCCAGGAGCCTCAAGGAAAAGGTGAGAATGTGGAGTACATGATTTCAGGAAAGTTCAGCCGACCCTAATGTTTAACTTAGGGGGGCCTGTGAGCACCGAGCAAGGAACGCATGTAGGAGGGAAGCGTTTGTTGAAGGCGAAAGGCTAGATGCCTCATGAAATGCGAAAATTGACCGGCTCTCCGCGTCGGTGGCGTCCACACGAATGATGCAAAAATTCGCCTCTTGATAACGTCATTATGACGCCACTATGACCTAACTGCGATGTCACATCTCGTGACGTCCCATGATGATTTCGTCGCATGACGTCATCACCTGTTCAAAGGCGGTCCGAACACGGGGTCAGTGCCAAAGCAGGCTAGAGCTGCCTCCTATCCTGGAGGCAGTGCAAAGCCCCGTGCGGTGCTGGAAGCCTTCGGTGGGCGGCGGGACAGGACGAGTACATAAACTGAGAAGCCAAACGAAAACGGCCTTCGCCTGCGAATCGTTTTAGGTGAATGCATAGGGGACCCATGACTTTCCTTTTGTATTATTCATTATTTTTGGTGCCTCGCTTACAAAGTTTGCTTATTTTTTATTTACTTGATTTTCTCCTTCCTTTCTTCGTGTCAATGTTTGAGCCCCTATGGAAATCCGTGGTGGTTCATCACGGATTTCCATTGGGCAAACGATTGAACCCCCCACAATCGACTATAACAAGGTTTCCCTCGTTATAGCCGATAGGCGGGGGGGGGGGTCATTTTGCCGAAAGTATACATGAACTCTGCTAAGAAAATGGCAGCCCCTGCTGCTCCTTCTTTTGTAATCATTGTAATCATTCCTGGCAATTAATCAGTTATATCTGAAACTTCTTCGAAATGGACATGGGCCGGGCATTTAGCGCGTAGGCAAGATAACTACTGGTCATTAAGGGTAACTGCACGCATTCCAAGAGAAAGCAAACGCGCGAAGGCGAGACCGAAAGCTAGATGGGCAGATGGGAGTAAGAAGTTCTCGGGTAGAACGTAGCAGCAGCAAGTACAGGACCGGATTGATTGGCGGAACATGGAAGAGGTCTTTGCCCTGCACTTACCGTCGTCAGGCTGAATATGAAGACGATGATCTCAAGCTACTTGCAACAAAAGTTATGTTCTGATAGCTATTATGAACCTGGAGTACAGGTGCCCGTTTTATCTAGTTTACTTTTTCGGTAATTTGTAACAGCGAAGCTGGTTTTAGCGGAGGCTTCCCCGTCAGTCCTGGGCAGTAACTGGTTACTAGTAACGCGTTGCCGGTAACTAGTTACTTTTTTCAGTAACTTGTAACTGTAACTAGTTACTTTAAAGTTAGAGGAACTTGTAACGGGAACACTGTTACTTTTTTACACAGTAACTGTTACGGAAAATGCCATTGTAGTTGCTTCTGTTTTTATCAAAATTAGCCAACAGCAAAACCTCGATGTTCAACGCTTTTCAATTTTTCGATCTTTCTTTTTTACCACATCCTCTCCACCTCCAACTTTCCAATAGAGCTCCTCTCGCAGTTCGGCAGAAGAGGTTGCCAAGACAAATATCTTCACTGCAGAAGATCGTGTTCGCAGTTTACATGTAAACGACATGTCGTAAATCAATCAAGTTGCAACTGAACAGCTTACTAAGTTCATGTCCCTTTATTGGGGGGCGCATACATACCCTTTTTTTCATTTGAGCTTCTAGCTCTGTTCTGCCGGTAGAGCATTCCTTCGTCCGAGGCACCGAGCTAATCGTGTTTGACAGGTGGCTAAAAACAGGAGGGCGAAACGGCTGAAAGCCAGAAGTGCCGTGAACTAGTAAAGCAACTTAATACTTCGCTGTAACTGATTGTCAAGGGCCTACTCCGACCTTAACACAACCATTATTTAACAAAATGACAGAAGCTTTGTCTCCCATGCAGGTGGCCGCCTCAGTATACACTGGCCACAAAAGAAAAGGAAAAGATAAGCTGACGTCGATCAGTCGAATATCAACACATGTCCTTGCAAAGCTTGTAAACGTTCGGTAAGGGGGCATGCATCGTGGCGAATGAACCACGCTTCCAGAAGAGACCCCCCCTCCCACGCGCTTTCGTTCACGACCCAGCGTTGTCACATTGTTTAGGTCAAAGCTATCCATATCCAGCATAGTTCAAGTTCCGTTAAGGAACACGTTGCATGGTTGATTTAATCAACCTCTCCTTTCCTGTCCCTGTCTTGCCCGTTTCGTCGATGTAATTATGTGGCTTCGCAATCCCCGCAACGCATTTTTAGATGATGCCGCACTGATCGTCCGCAAGTGTGTGGTCCTTAGGTTTTGCGAACACGTGTCCCGAGGTATAACGGGGCTTAAAAACGGTTTGTCTGCACCGCGGACGCAAAACTCTGCGAACAGCTGCTGATACACCTTGAAGAACATAGGGAATATACTCAATGGACGTCGTCTTCACTCGTGACGCGATTCCCGTCCCTCTTCGTACGTTTTCGTTAAATAAATTCTATCATTTGATATGTAATTAATTACTGATTTCATACGGTAACGGAAAAGTAGCGACGTTACTTTTTGATGGTAACTGTAACTTTAACAAGTTACTCTTGGAAATTCGGTAACTGTAACTGTAACAGTTACTTTTCCGGCTTAGGTAAGTGTAACGCTGTCACTTTTTACTGGTAACGTTCCCATGAGTATTCCCCGTACGTTGGCTTAGCGCTGGTCACGGGGTCTTTCGACACGTGGTGAGAGCTGCACTCGGTAGGAGAGGAACGGGATACGCCGATCCAAGATGGCCGAGGGCAAATCATGGTGGAGAGGGTGAACCAATGAAAGGCGCACAAATATGGGTGAGGGGCAGCCTGTTGAAGGGGGGAAGCACCTTCGCCGTTTGCACATTGTTCGCGAGGTGGACCTGGCCGCACTTTTTTTTTGTTATCTCGACCGGAAGTCGGTAGATGAAGCGGAAATGCTGTGCAGGACAACGGAAACGCAATAAATCGTATTCATATTGCAGGGAAAGCCTTAAATACTTTAGAAATAGCCCAGTCAGCATGATCATAAAATCGAAAAACAGTACTACATGAACCTTATTAAGAACAAAAGTGGTAACACGAAAAAGATATGGGAAATCGTAAAAGAAGTAATAGGCAAAGGCCAAATACAGAGCATTCAACCGGATAAACCGCCGACGCTATTAGCTAATGATTTTAACAACTAATTTGCTGACATATGAACAAATTTATTATTCAGTTTTATCTTCTAAGCCCGCACCGTACCATTCCTAAGAAAGTTGACAATGCCTTTCATTTAGAAAAAAAATTATCACGACGAACTCAAATCCACGCTAAATAAAATGCCTTTAAAGAAAGCAGCTGGTCATGATGGTATACCCACCAGAATATTAAAAGACAACATTGAGATTCTTTGCAGTCCCATATGCCACGTATTCAATTTACCGTTTGCCCCCAGCTCGCATCCAGATATATTGAAAACAGCCAAAGTCGTTCCTGTGTTCAAGTCCGGAGATTTCAATCAACCTGAGAATTACAGGCCCAGATCTCTTCTGAGTGTGATAAACACAGTTTTTGAAAAGCTGATTTCCAAGAGACTGAAGAGATTTCAAAACGAAAACAACGTAATGTGTCCTCAGCAGCATGGCTTTGTCCCAAGTAGATCGACATCCACAGAAGTTCTAACACTCTCGCAATTAATAAATTCCGCCCTTCATCAAAATAAATTAGTTATAGGAATATTTTTAGATATTAAAAAAAGCGTTTGATGAAGTTTTTCCCCTCTACACTGTTGCAAAAACTAGAACGTTACGTTATCAAAAACAACTCCCACAAATTTTTTTCCAGCTATTTATTCTCACGGAAACAAATGGCAGTAATGGGCAATTATCACTCAACATACAACATAATCACTAGCGGAGTCCCACAGAGATCCGCGCTCGGCCCAGTGTTATTCTCATTGTACATTAATGACCTTCCCTCCTGCTCTGCAAAACTCAAATGATCTCATGTATGCAGATAACGCAGCCTTATTATTTACTGGAGACACACTCTCTGCATTGCAAATAGATGGGACGGCTGAATTAGCAATAATTTCTTCGTGGTTTGTGGAAAACAAATTAACTTTCAAAGGCAATAAAACAAAATATGTAGTTTTTCGTTCGAGGCGAAATGACGTAGACACCAATCAAATAAATATTAGCTTAAATAACAACCCTCTACAAGAAGTTGTCTCGATTAAATATCTGGGCGTCATATTTGACCAACATGTACATTGGGAAGAGCATATTCGGAACGTGTGCAAGAAGATCGCATACGGGTGTTACTACCTCATAAAAGCAACGCAATATGTCCCTCCAAATATACTCAAATCCCTTTTCTACGCGTTTTGTCATAGCCATATTGGCTATTCTTTAGATTCATGGGGCGTGACCTACAAGACATACATAAAACCTTTACAAACATTACAGAATATAGCACTGAAAATAATTGGTATTCGAAACAGCAGCAATAATATAACTCGTGACATTTTCCAAACTCATCATGTGCTATCTGCAAAGGCTCTATGCAATCACAAAATATCAATTTCAGTTAATAACATTTTGTGTACCAACATCCCTATTCCTCGTGATGTCTTTTCTTTACCAACACGCAGTACGAGACACGCTCTAAAAGGCAACCTGAATTTACCTAAGTGTTTTGATGTATACGGCGAAAGAGTAATTGAATTCAGGGGAACAAAAATCTGGAATGTTTTACTCTTAGAGGTTAAAACCGCACGGAACTTCAAGCAGTCTAGTAAATACTTTTTTATTGAAAACCAGGATATCTAACGAACCTACATTCACTAACTAGGTATACTTTATGAAACCTTTGTTTACGAGAATTATAATGTTTGTTTTAATTATGATCTGTTATTGAATGCCGTTCTGTTAAACGCTGTAACTGGCCTGTCTGTTTGATTTTTAACACTGGACCGGAAACTAGCTTTCCCTGGCTATCGGTCCAGATAATTGTATGTGTGTGTTTGTGTGGAAGAAGAACAAAGCACTTCACTTCACTTCAATGATGACACTTGGTGCTCGCGTCCCAAGAGCGAATTTCTCAGTGAGTTCATGAACATTCATGCATCATGGTTAGTGGCAACTTCGGTTGCGATCACAGTTGTGTGATAGCCATTGTGGCCTGCTTGTGTAAACAGTTACTATTAGTAATTTCTCAACACTTCCTTACTATTACGTTGGAAACTACTGGTAGACAAATATACGCGCAGCTTTGACAAAACCTTTTTGAACATTGTGGGAGAATATTGTGGTTGGAGTGGGTGCCTGACAGTTCTATTTCTTTAACTGATGTAAATATAATGCATATCTATTGGCACAAATCTGCTCAGAAAACCCGCATACGGGTTCTCCTCGAAAAGCTACTGCGAACTAAAGACGAGTAGAGGGGAAAAGAGAACCATCATTATCCTGCGTTATGATATTTACACCTACAGCACCATGTCGGTCAAAGTAACAAAGCGTTTCAGATAAAGGCCCTTGATGTAGACTCTGTGAGAACGTCAAGTCTTTTATATACGATATAATGCCACAAAGCTGCGCATGCGCCCACCTGTGATACTGCTTTATGATGACATTGCGTAATACCTCTTGGTGGTCACCCCAGGAAACGACCTTTTCTTCATTTTTTCCTCTTTGAACACGTGAGCCCCACGAGTTAGATTGTAAATGGCGCATTTTTAAATGATTTGACAATCTTACAGAGAGGACACTACTTCGTTCGGGCTTCAATTTCACGTGTTACGTTTCTTTTCTTCCGGCTGCCGTCGTCTTCAAGGTGCGCTAGACGGTGAACCCGAGAGATTTTTATAGATATAAAAGTATGTCCTGTCCTTTTATGTTCATAATACAAGACAGCATGTTGTATGAGTAGCTAACACTAAGGAATATAGAAATGAAGAGCTGTACTCTGTCATTATATAGCGCAATGTCGCTGAAGTTGGTGGTCACCCAGGGTGACCACCATGCATGAAGGTTCTTAGAAGGCTGGTAATAGATATTATGGGAGCGGCGGCTGCGGGCGCGCCGACCGTAGAGAAAGAGAACGATGAACGACGGCGCGCTCGCAGCTCGCGCTCGCCGGCCGCGGACAGGCAGTCGCGGTCGAGGCTTGGACGACTAAAGACGTGTCCCTTTGTTCCTCAGTCTCGTCTCTAAGGGGTTCCTGGCCAGCCGCCGCCCAGAACTGCACAAAATATATATTCTCGAAGTCGGAACTTTCCCGAGTTCTGCGATTCCTAATATCGGCCTTACGCACTGTCCAGCAAATATACTTTAGCCCGCCAACACGAAATATTGCAATGAAGCGCTCATAGCAAGTGTACTACTTATGTACTGTCGTTATTATGCTGATACCGTAGGACATAATATCGTCCGAATCGCTAATAGCAAGGAATCTAGAAATGAAAAAGCGGTACTGAATCAGTATACTGAGCACCGTTTCGCTGAAGTAGGTCATCACCAAGCGTGACCGCTATGCATGAAGGGCCTTAGAACGGTGATAATATATTATTTTCTATCGTTCTAATGGAGGTATTTTGCAAAATATATGCAAGCACCCTCAAGAATGAGATGGATGTACGTTACATACAATGTCCCTTTGCCCCCCACGGGGTAAGGATGATTGCTTTGCGGCCTTTCACCGAACTGACCAGTAGACCCTTAGTGCATGGTGGTCACCTCAGGAGACCACCTCATATCTATTCAACTAAGATTGCCATCGTTTTTTGAAAAGGACTTCACCATCTTTTTTTTCACTAAAACTCAATTTCCCGCCAAAAATGGAGTTCTGTGCATGAAATAGATACTGTAAGATTGATGGATTGGTGGGCGAGCATATAATATGATCATTAAATAACTCTAAAAAACGTGAAAAATAGCGGGACAACAAATGAGCTTTAACACCATTGATAGCTAATTAACAATTATTTCTGAAGCAATGAGGAACAAGTACACAACGTAGTGTTTAAAAACTTGCGCAAACGGAGGCTCGACTAAATTTTATCATCTGCTTTGAGGATAGAAGACGCTTGTGCAAGTCTATCTCCCTTCAGTCTAAATCAAGCCAGTACCACCGCATATGATTAATAATTTATTTAAGAGTATAACCGTGACATAACCAAGGGTCATGCCATAAAAGAGGACCGAAAAGTATTTTCTACCATGTGAGGTGCTGTAAAGGCGCATTTACACAAGAGCGACACGACACCGACGCAGACACGAGGCCGACGAGTCGCCCGCCGACGATGTCGCCGGACCGTCTTGTCACACTAGGCGGACAACGACGCCTCGAATAACAGCATGTCGTCGTAGTGCAACATGATGGCAGACCAAAAACACCAGCAAAACGCATCGGCAGACTTGTCGTCGGCAGGTCGTCGGGAGATCCGAGGCCGAGCGAAAATTTGCCCATGTCGTTGGCTAAAACGACGAAGCGGGAATATCTTGGCGGGAGATAAGGAGACCACGCACGAGATCCCCGAGGTGTCTGAATGGTCACCTTGCGCACCCCACGGATGTCCTTTCTTCGCTTCCCCTTTGTACCCCAACCCCGTCCGTCGACGCCGTGGGGGATGGCGGGCTGTTGCGCCGCGTAGCCCGAGAGGAACAATGGCAGGGGAGGGAGGACGGCTGAAAATCAGTCGGTGCCGCTGCGCGCGTCTCCAGTGTGACCAGCGAATCGGTCGACGAAAGGCTGTGAGCACGACAAGGAGCAGACGGTGTCTTCCACCGACCGTGGGCGGACTTTTGGCGTCGTTGCAGTGTAAACGGGACGACGACACGACAAAAGACGCTCTCAAAGACAGTCGGCAGACCAAAATCGGTGTCGTGTCGCTCTAGTGTAAACGCGCCTTAACGTGTACTCGTACTTCAATGTATGTGCATGAGTATACTTTTATGTCGTGTCCATGGAAATACGGCCGCTATCGCCTCATGCAACGGAACCAGCTACATCGGGCTCGCTGGCATGACACCTTAAATGTTAGTACACGGCAACTGACGCAGCTATATAAGCGTTGAATAGCGTCCGGATTGTGGAGAAGGCAACTCCTTTCACCAGGTGCTATGCTGATATAAATTGGTTTGAAATCAGGACGGCGCATCAACTCGGAGAAACTTACTTTATCGGCAGAGCAGGTGATTAACTGTGCGACCTAGCCTTCAGCGGTATTCAACAAGAACCGGAATATAAAAACACAGTGTAATTAAGACAGGACAAGAAGACAGGAAGAGCGCTTCTTCTTGTCTTTGGTGTCCTGCTTTTGAGGGGGCCCTGCTTTTTTTTTCCGCTCATGAACAAATTCTCTCATCAAAGCATTCTATTAGAATACTGACTCCGTTAAGTGAATTTCTAGATTTTAAGATGCATGGGTTTCTAACGAGTGGTCCACCGGTTTTCAAAATTTTCTGTTGATTTTCAATCATGCTGCATTTTTGAAACTACGATTTTAGTCTTTATGAACTCGACTTATATGTGGCCCATGGTCTTATACTACGCGATCTCTTTGCCTTCTCATTCTACAGATGTGCCACGTTATCTACAATTCCACGCTGGATAACTACACTTTCATGCCGTACGACGTGAACTACGATTACGCTTCGTCTTTATGCCCGCATAGGCTACCAGGTCCATACAGGAGACTGAACAATATTAAGCAGGTCATTCAATTTCTGCTCACGCAGTCCAAAAACAGGACATTCAGGGACTGCCGTTATATTTAAAATTAACGCCGCACACCTACTTAGTCAACGTGTACCGGCATGTGGCTTGTTCATGAACATATTAAACGCATTTATGTTGCCATATGAACTTTTGTGCTCTGAGAATACTGTTTCTACTTTTGATATTTCATACTTCCTTGTTTTATACAATGGAAGCCGTGAAAATGATAAAGCGTATGACGGTCGTGATGTAAATAGCTGTTCTATGTCATTCCATGTATGCCCAGGCCTGTACAATTCGTGACCTCCGGACTGCACTGGATAAGTCAAAGGAATGCGGTCGGTGGCGCCGACTGCGCAGTTTCCTGAGAGGAGAGCGACGGACCTTTAGCTGTCTTTGAAACAAAAACTTGCCGTGGTGAAACGCCCTTAAGTTTGTCGAACGAGGGCTTCGTCTTTTTAGCCTTTATTGTTTAAGAACGAGACCAATGGTTTGCAGAAACTTAACCTTATTACATGGCTCGGTTTAGGCAACAACGACGAGAAGTCGACTATACTCCGTTTCACAAGCTGTTGGCAGCACAGTCGTGGTGCGGGCGCCCTCAGCCAATCATGACAGAGCGCACTGCAAAATTATGTTCCTACGCGCATGTAACTTCCGCGAATCTGACTAGTGAACCCATCTGTGGGAAAAAAGGTATACTATGCTAATTAGCTTTTTTAATTTTGTAGCAGATGGCACTTGGTATATTTTTGGTGTGTTTATTTTTGGACGGGCCGACATGTGCTACAAAGTAATTGGGCCCGACTTGGTCTATTGATATTTACCGTCACCTGTCCCTAATTCTTGTCACATTAGTTTCTTTTAAATGTTTATGCCACAAATATAGCAAAATATTTACTTCATTCATTGAATCAATTAATTTAGATGCATCATAGGTGAATTAACGAGCGAATCATCGAATGAATCAATCCGAAGCTTTATTTTCCGACATAATAAAAGAAGGTTCTTTGTTTTCATGTTTGATACCCTCACTGCGATATTGCTAAATGATCCCGACCTGTACGCACCATGTAATGATTGCTGTGAGCCCGCTAGAAGGGCTCACATCTCATCGTCCCCATCATAACTTGAATTTGGTGTCGCAGTGGCTTATATGGCCCAGGCACCGGCGGTGTGAGTGCACGATGTGTGTCGCTTCTATGCGAAGTGCGTGCCGATGGCGTTTTTATACATGGAGTCCAGCTTCGTCCGCATCATCTGCATCATAGTTGTGGACACGGTTGGTAGCGTCTCGTCCTCTTTGACGCACTGGACCACCTTGGTGATAGCGGGAATTCCATATATCAATACAAAAAAAAAAAGCCGCGCACCCCCATTCGCAAGACGCTCCGGTCGAAATCGTCGACCGCCTTCACCCGATCGTGGCCTTTCCCACAAGAACACGTCTCTGTCCGCGTTCTCCGACGGCATTCCCCACCTATAGAGCGTTCGCTCGCTCACCTGTCTCGTCTTCTTGAAGATAAGTGAATCCACTCTTGCACTGTCACCGCACTGAATGCGAAGCCGCCCTTCCAAGAACGTTTAAAGCAATCTCATTCGCCAGCTCTGGTAAAAACCCCGCATATTCGATGGATGGCTCACCGGTGACACAGCTTTAGGGGTATGCTGCAGAGACACAACTCAGGCGACGCCATCTTGCCGAAAGGTGGTGAATCATCAGCTGACAACATGCCTCCACCGAGATGCGCCCATGCGGGCTTTCTTTATTAATTTCACGAATCATTAAAACACTCTTCAGGCTTTCAAACCATCAATGCTCACTGTGCTTTCAATTTTTTTTGTTTATAGTTTGCAAAATAGCTGTGTACGGCTAAAATATTTGAGGGACTGCAGAAGAGTTGATAGTGGGGGCTAGTTGGTATAGATTCATTATGAAAACTTGGCAGCGCAAACAAACGGGACGAAGTAAGAAGGTACACAGACAAGCGCAGACTGAAACTTGGGATTTAATCGTAGCAGAAATATATACAATAAAAACCAAAGGGGGAAAAAAGGTTACAAGTGGAGGGTCAACCAACATCAGGCTGTCGTCGAAAAACGCAATCTCACAATCTAAAAGCGATACGGAGGTGCCTGAATGTGCGCTTGCGAGAGCATTGCAATGCGCT
This sequence comes from Rhipicephalus appendiculatus, assembly GCA_030522465.1. Lineage (NCBI taxonomy): Eukaryota > Metazoa > Arthropoda > Arachnida > Ixodida > Ixodidae > Rhipicephalus > Rhipicephalus appendiculatus. The sequence continues at coordinate 64,944 of JALIZH010029896.1, forward strand.
AAAGTCTGTCCCAGGTTTGCACTTGTCCGCCCATTGTCCAAAGTGTGGTTGCGCACCAGAATTTCCGCGCACCTCTGTTTTGTATGCCCACCATGACGCGAGGACAAGGAATATTGCTGAAGCCTTTTTTATTAAGAACAGTGATATCTGTATCAGTTCACCTTCCGTATCGCTTTTACATGAGGCAAGTGTGCAGCTCTTGCGACACCCTTAAATGTATATTTCAAAGTCGTGTATGGTCCAAAGACATTGTCTCCCCCCACCACCCCACTCCCCCCCCGGTCGTGCGTCCCTTGTATGTAGTATACTGATGACGATGACGATCGCGATGCCATACAACACATGGGGATGACGCTGCCATAAGGGCAGCGTCATTATAGTGGGGACATGTACCCTTACTATGTAGTAACCACCTACTGTTGACGATGACGATCGCGATGCCATACAACACATGGCATCGCGATGTGGTCTCACATGCATATCGTTTGACCACATGCCACCAACCACCATCACGTCTTTGATGATGTACCTCCGGAGCTGCGCCCACTCATCATCATTCTCCGCGGATATGCTGTGATTTTTTTTTGTTTTTTTTTTTCATTTTTTCTCTGTTTTCTTTCTCTTTATCTATTTCTTTCTCTTTCATAGCTGTTTCTATTTTTCCCTTTCGCTGTCTTTCTATATCGCACTTGTTTCTTTTTTTTCCCTATAACGCACTTGTTTCTTCACAAACACACACAAACACACACACACACACACACACACACACACACACACACACACACACACACACACACACACACACACGCACGCACGCACGCACACGCACGCACGCACACAGCGTATCACAGACGGTGGCTCAATTCTGTTGCATTGCGAGTACTGCAGGAAGGCTCATGTAGTTTTCTGGGCTGATGTGCTCAAGCCAGACTCCCAAGATCCTTCTTTCAGTGAAATGCCACGACCATAAAGTCTCCTAAAGGCAATCTGAAGACCCCGGCGATGTTGTTTAAATTGGGAACAGCGGCAGAAGAGATGATCGATAGTCTCTACCCAGTTGCTGTTATCGCACATTGATGAATCTGCCACTCCAGTCTGATAGGTGAACGAGTTAGAAGACGCTACACCGATCCACAGTCAAAACAGCATGGTAAGCAGGAAAGGAGGCATGCATTAAGCACCTGGTGTGTGTGTGTGTGTCTTCGTTTTAAAGCAATCGTTCAGTAGCGCTACTTAAGACCATAGTTAGTGGAAATCGACTACACTGTGTTGAAACCACTAATAAGAAAACGAAGCAACAAAAGATAATATTTGGCCTATCCAGTCAAGAATGTAATAGAAAAAGAAAGCAAATGGGTCGGAAAATCACTGTTGCTGAAGTGTATTGTTCTCAAAATCTAATGTGTAGGATCGTTTTCTTCAACGTGTTTGTGCTTAGGACTGTGTAGCGCTCACAAAAAAGACAAAGGACGCAAAGAAGTGCACATGACACAGCGCATGACGTGTGCCCTGCTTCCGTCCTTTGTCTTATTTAGACGCTACACAATCCAAACTGAATTCCATGCCAACTCGCGGAATCTTCCATTCCATTAACCTACATGTCTCTGTTGGAAGGTTTCTCACTAGAAAAATGGAAGGTTTCTCACTAGGCGTTCTGAAGATAAGGCGTCATCTCAGACATAAGTTAAAAAATATTTGTAGATGCAGCATCCACGTTTCAAGCATCGCCCATAAAATAAGTAACGGTTTCAGGCTACGAAATGCAGTATACAAAACTTAACGCAGGAATTATGGTGTGACATCCCTAGAAAGCACACTAGTTAACCTGAAATGTACAATGGCTAGCAGAAAATTTTGAACGCCGTAAATTGCAAGCAACAAACAACAAAGAGCGCAACTAAACCATTGTCCCTCGACATCCATTTTCATAAAAAAAAACCTGCCGGTCACCTCCTAAAAATGAAAGTCGGAATTTAGTTGGTGTAGCGTTTGTTTCTCAACATCTAGGGCGAGTACCACCTGCACTAACTAGGAGAAAAGATATTCATTATATGCTAACAACCTGAAATAGCACGGCGTGAAAAGTTGAAAACTCGATGACACCGTACGACGACATAGAGCTAGCATGCTATATATTTAACCCAGGCACAAGAGCCGCGCAAGACAACCTTTTAATTCTGCTAAGAGGTACCGGATTTTGCAGAGAAAGGAGAAGGTTACCACTGAAGGGAAAATATATAAATCACAAGTACGATAGCACATCGAGATCGTCAAGGCAGCACTGAGAAACATGCCGAACTCACCCCCGTGAAACGCATCTTTGACGCTGATCACGCCCTCAGAACTTCGCAACTAACAGAAAAGCGTGCCCAGGCTCTCGTTACATACAGATAGTACTGTGGCAGTAGCCATGAACTAGTACGCTGTCGCTGCAAACATTCCCTTATCCACAAACCTCAGTGACACCAATAAAGCGGATGGCACACACCGTAATGTCTATGCAGTTTTAGAATTGAGTGCGCAAAGCATTTCCGTTAGCATGCGCTATGCGCAACCGACGCAATAAACGCTACTTTTGCGTACCCTATTGTAAAACTGGCTACTGCGCACGCGTTGTACGCCATCACCTTGCGTACTCGCGTTATGTGGCGGAAATAGCATACGTGCCCAACCAACGCTATCTTTGCGAACCCTATTCTGAAACTGCCTATTACACGGCACACGTAGCTTAAGTTGGCGGTTCCACTGTCGCCATCTTGCCAGTAGTTCTTTTTGAGACACCATACGACGCCACTAAGTCAGGACTAGAAGGGCAACGCTTCACAGGTGAAACTTCCAAATCTGTGCCGTCGCGGAACACTGGATGAGGCGGGGGGCACGTAGTTTGCTGTGGCGGTACAGAGAAATAAGACATTCAGCAGGTGGTTCCTTTATTCTCCCCTTCAACAACATCTTTCTCTCTCGCTCTCCTTCTAAGACCTTTGCTCAAGTGTCTCCGTCCCCTGTGCTGTCTCCGTCCCCCCGTGGTGTGGACAGAGTGGTGTGGACATGGTGTGGACGGATCCACACCACAGGGGATCTCCGTCCCCTGTGGTGTGGTGCGCTACAAAGCTGCTCCCGTAGGCTGCCCAGCCTGCCTGGCCAGGTGCTCTCCGTGACATACAGTGCCGAAATGCGGTGCTGGGTGACACATTCTCTAGCGGAGGTCATATTACAAGCGAACGATGGGACATTACATCATTCTCTAAATAGTCTGTCTGTGTCGTGTAACGTTCGCGGTACTTTTCCGCATTTTACATTGGGCCATCAGATAAGATTGCCCCCCCTTGCTGTGTTATCTTGTTTTCTTTTTCTTTCCTGCCACCCTGTGATTGGCTGCGTAGCGCTCAAAAACGCGTCGCACAATGAATAAACGGGGGGATTTGTCTTCCTGACACTGCGTGTGTCGTCTGTTCCTTGGGCCGGCGGCCGTCCAGCCGCCGAATACGTAACAGCTGGTGGCAGCGGTGGCGGCGGTATGGAGCGCACGTCGAGGGCGGCCTTGGTGTCCGTTTTGGTGAGAGCCCGGCTTTCTTGACTTCATTGGGAGCATTAGCGGCATTTTGTTGGCAGTGGAGGTTCCTTGTTGTTGAATTTGCTAATTATAAGTAGTAGATATCTGAGTGGCACTTGTTAACAGCAGTCATGATTCTCACGTCGTTAACGAAACCCAACCTAGTGTTGCTAGCCGAAGAGCTCGGTATCCCTGTGCAGAAGTCGATGCGGAAGCCTGAAATTATCGAAGCAATATCCAAATGCGGAGCAAAAGACGACGAAGTCGAAGAATGTTGGAAGGCAGTTTCGCAACGACTTAAAGAACGAGAAGTAGAACTGAAGCTAAAAGATGGTGCAGCTGCATAACCTTGAACGCAATGACAGTTTTGACATGCGCGGTTACATGCAACCTTTCAAGGCAGGCAGTGACATCACTTTGTATCTCGTCAACTTTGAGAGGACGTGTACAAGAGCAGCCCTTGAAAAAGAAACTTGGTCGCAACGTCCGTTGACATTACTTCCGAGTGAGGCGGCCGACGTAATCGCGAGAATGCCCGATGAAGAAGCGCGTGATTACGATAAAGTCAAACTTCAGCTGAGGCGAAGGTACAGCTTATCAACAGAAGCCCTGAGGATGAAGTTTCGTAAGACGAGGCGTGGCCAAGGGGAGTCATTCTCAGAATTTGCCTACAATTCCATGAGCTTGTTAGAGGAATGGCTTAAGAGCGCCAACGCGTACGGGGACAAACAACGTATGCTTGATCTGTTCGCGCTAGAGCAGTTTTATGCGTCTATTCCGGAGCAAATGCGCCTGTGGATTCAGGACAAGCCAAACGTCGAGACACTGCAAACTGCTGCTAGCCTTGCTGACGAGTACTGTTCCCGTAGGATGGAAAGTTCAGAAGAACCGAGAAAGAAACCGCCGGGAGCATTCAAACAGTTTCAAAAAAGGAACGAAAGAAACTAACCAAGGGAAACAAGACTCTGTTCCCGCCCAGGGGCATGCAGTCAACGCGAGTGAACTGAAAAGTTCTAAATTTGAAGAAAAACGGCCGTTGGTCTGTTATAAATGCCAGCAACCAGGCCATATCGCAGCAGGGTGCCGACAGGCGACTGCCTCAGTCAATTTGCTCACAGAAGAGAGCGACTTACTCTTGCCTTACACATATGACATGAAGGTGAACGGCATCAGTTGCAAGGTTCTACGTGACACAGGAGCAACATTTGATATCGTTCACCCATCGTTTGTTAAGCCCGAACACTTCATAGGATCGTGTGTATGGGTACGTCAGGCGCTAGAACCCGACACAAAGTGCTTGCCAGTAGCCCGAGTCGAAATGACGGGCGACTTCGGCAAATTTGAAACTGATGCTGCTGTTTCCGACAAGCTCCCTCGGAAAATTCCTTTCATTTTTTCTAACAGATCAATGAGGGACTTGCAGAATGCCGGAATGGAACTTAATGCAAACCCTGTAATGGTCGTCACGAGGTCCCACACAAGAGCGCAAGCTACTCGTGCCGCCGAAATTCCAGAGCAAAGTGAACCGTCAAAAGCTGCCGCAGCAAGCGAAACTGTTCCTGTCACGCCAGCCGTTGATAACAGCACTCCCGTTGCTCACGCGCTCCGAGGCGAAGCGATAAGCCCAGTCAGTGAAAATTTTCAACTTCTGGTAAAGGTAGACAAAAGCGCTCTCAAAATGGAGCAGGCGAACGACGAGTCACTGCAAACGTGCTGGGAAAAATCGAGATGGAAACAGAAAGGATCAGTGTCGTTCGTAGTCAAAGACGGCCTTTTGTACAGAACGTTCAAAAACAAGAAAGGTCGATGTTTTGAGCAGCTTGTTGTTCCCAAAAAGTATCGTGTTGCACTTTTGGGTTTCGTTCACAGTGATAGCTGGGCTGGCCATTTAGGAATAAACAAGACCAAGAGCAGGTTATTGAACGACTACTACTGGCCGATGTGCTTCAAGGAATCTGAGAACTGGGTGCGCTCCTGCAGCGTTTGCCAAAAGACGGGGCTGCCAAACGAAAAAGTCAAAGCACCTTTGGTCCAAGTGCCTCTGATTGGCGAACCTTTCCGCAGATTAGTAGTCGACATTGTAGGCCCTTTGCCTGAAACTGCGGTGGGCAACAAGTACTTGCTGACACTTATTTGCCCTGCCACTAAGTTCCCGGAAGCCGTGGTGTTACCCGAGTTAAGCTCCACAGCAATCGTAAACGCGCTACTTGGCGTCTTTGCCGGAATCGGATTTCCCAGTGAAATCCAATGCGACCAAGGTTCTGTGTTCACAAGCGCGCTCACCACGACGTTCTTGAAGAAGTGTGGCATATCTATTCACCACAGCTCCGTCTACCATCCGCAAAGTAATTCAGTCGAAAAACTTCACTCAGTAATGAAGCGCATTCTGCGCGCGCTCTGTTTCGAGAAGGGCGCCGACTGGGACGAAGCTATTCCCGCAATGCTCTTTGCTCTGCGCTCCGGCACACACGAGGCGACTGGATTCTCTCCGGCGGAACTTGTCTACGGTCGAGCACTTCGCTCCCCTCTCACATTGTTGAAGGAAAAGTGGGAAGACAAGTTTGTAGACAAATCGGTTGTCGAGTACGTGCTGACCTTGTTAAAGCGCCTGCATGAATCACAAGAACTGGCGCAGATCAACATGGCGGAAGCACAGCAACGCGCAAAGGTATACTACGACAGATCCGCACGCACACGGACATTCAAGACGGGTGACAAAGTGCTCATTCTGAGGTCTTCAAAGGCAAATAAACTCGAAGTAGCGTGGGATGGGCCGGTCACAATCAAACAAAAGCTCTCAGACACCAATTACTTGGTAACGACGCCCGGTAAACGCAACGATGTGACTATCTACCATTGCAATCTAATGAAGCCGTTCATCGAACGCACGGAGACGGTGAGCATTGTCCTGAATGAACCTGAGGAAATAAACGTTCCAGTCCCTCAAGTGCCGATCCCGTGCTCTGCCCCTTCAACAGAAGATATACTGGACTCAGTCACTAAACAAGCTTCTCTAACAGAAAAACAAAGAAAAGAATTGGGAATGCTTGTACGCAACTTCAGTGACTTGTTTAGTCCCTATCCCGGAAGGACAAGCCTTGTGGAGCACGATATTGAGTTGACCTCCGAACAACCCTTCCGAAACAGGATGCACAGATTCTCGCCCCGTCATGAGAAGCTGTTGAACGAGTGTGTTCAAAACATGTTGACCCTGGGTTTAATCGTGCCAGGTGACAGCGAATACGTGTCGCCGATGTTCATAGTAGAAAGTCCTGGCAAGGAACCGCGACCCTGCATTGATTACCGAAAATTGAATGCGATAACAAAAACAAAGATGTTTCCCATTCCTAACGTTGAGGCCTTGATCGAGAAGGTTTCCGCGGCACAGTACGTTTCTACGTTAGATTTGGTACGCGGCTTCTGGCAAGTACCACTCACGGAAAACGCCAGTAAGCTCGCCACTTTCATGACTCCGACAGGCACATATCGCCCTCTTGTGCTCACCTTTGGCCTCAAGAACGCACCCTTCGTATTTTCGAAGTTAATGAATGAAGTGCTCAAAGGCGCTGAGTCATTCGCTGTGCCCTATCTTGACGATATCGCTGTTTCTTCGAGCACTTGGCAACAGCATTTGGAACATCTGCAGCAGGTATTCCTTCGAATACGCGAGGCAGGCTTGACTCTGAAACTCGGCAAATGTCGTCTTGCGAGCTCTGAAGTCCACTACTTGGGGCATGTTGTTGGCCAAGGGAAGCGACGTCCTTCTGAACTAAAAGTTGAGGCAATCACTAACTTTCCATTACCAAAGACAAAGACCAACTTGCGTTTCATTTTTGGGTTTAGCTGACTACTACCGAAGCTACATTCCCAACTTCGCAAATATCGCTAGTCCTCTCACAGATGCTCTGCGGAAGACCGAGCCAACTACTGAAAGTTGGAATAAGACGCGCAAAGATGCTTTTGCTGCGATCAAACAGATCCTCGTCAGCGCACCGGTTCTCGCGGCACCCGATTACTCTCTCTCCCTTTCCTAGTTCAGTGTGATGCCAGTGACCGCGGAATGGGTGTTGTTCTGAGCCAAGTGAACGAAAAGGGCGAGGAGCATCCTGTTATCTACGCAAGTCGAAAGCTAACGTCACGCGAGCAGGCCTACAGCACAACAGAAAAAGAATGCGCTTGCTTTGGTTGGGCTCTCGAAAAGCTCTCGTGTTATCTGAAAGGCTCTTCCATTGTTTTTGAAACTGATCACTCTCCTTTAGTGTGGCTAAATCAAATGTCAAACAAAAATGGCCGCCTGATGCGTGGAGTTTAGCACTTCAGCAATTTGATTTCACAGTGCGGCACAAGAAAGGCAAACACTATGCCAATGCTGACTGTCTTAGCCGCACCTGCTAATGTTATTTGCTTCTTTTGTTTGTGTGCATGCAACTTGGCGCAAGTACTTTTTTTTCCCATTCTCGTGTTCGGGTTTCACGTAATCTGCTCCCAGTGAATTCAACTGTCGGGCTTTCCCAAGCTTGGGCACCAGGTTGCTTTTGACGTTGTTACTGTGTTCCTGCCGCTCGTTAACTAAGCCATTTCAGATCCTATCGTAGCGGCTGGCGAGTTCAACCATCCTTCAGGCGTCTTCTGCCATCTCCCATGCTCGGCAGCCAAACGACACTCGGCGGGCGGTGCCCTTTCTGAACGTCGCCTCTTCATGGCCGTTCCAGCCAATCTTCGCGGGCTTGCTCCAGCCTGAAGACGCACAGTGCCATCTTCGTTCTCCCTTTGATGGCTACCTCAACTGTCCGCCCACCTTGCACCCCGGCGTCTTCGCCCATGTGAAGCACAAGAACAATGTGATGTGACTGTGCGAACTTTTCAGTGCTGTGCTTGGACAAACTTGCCCCCATGTTGGCTACTTGTTCCCACCTCCAGTCGTTCATGAAGCGTAATCCTCTTGAACGCCTTCCGATACGGGTAGCTTTGGCCGAGCTGTAACGTTCGCGGTACTTTCCGCATTCTACATTGGGCCATCAGATAAGATTGCCCCGCTTGCTGTGTTATCTTGTTTTCTTTTTCTTTCCTGCCACCCTGTGACTGGCTGCGTAGCGCTCAAAAACGCGTCGCACAATGAATAAACAAGGGGGATTTGTCTTCCTGACACTGCGTGCGTCGTCTGTTCCTTGGGCCGGCGGTCGTCCAGCCGCCGAATACGTAACAGTCGCTATCGTTTAGTCCTACCTAATTCGCTGATGGCTACCATTCAGTTGTCATCTTGTTGAGCTAGCATAATGGAATCTCCTTTTTATCTATTTCGAAATACCTTCATAATAAGCAGCCCCTTACTCCTACCGCTCTAGCTCTATCCCGTTACAACATCGTGAGACAAGCGAGTTATGCACTAAATTTTTTTAAAATGCGAATGCATTTCTTAGTCGGGCTATGTCAGGCATCCGGCGTTGTCCGCGGAGGAGGAGGAGGAGGATAGGTTGAGGAGGTGTCCGCGCGCCCCGGCAGGTGTTATCTCTCCGCTCTCACTCCCTCTCCCATAGCAACAGCTGCGGGCGCGCGCGCTTATCCTCGCCCCTAGCAACCGGAGCAGGTGGTGCGGGCGGAGTAGCGGAGAGTGAGTGGAGAGGAGGAGCGCGTTCTGGTGTGTGAGGGCGCTCGCATCGCGGGAGCTCGGCGGAGCTCCCGCGTGTGTTGAGAGAGTGTAGGAGAGGGTAGGTGCAGTGTTTCGCCGCTCCTTCTCTCGCCGTTCGCTCTCTCTCCTCCCTGCGCCCCACTCTCCCGTCCGCTCGCTCGCACGTATATATAAATGGAGTGAAGCGCGCGCGAAATGCATTCGCGTTTCCTCACGATTCCCTTCGGGGAGGTGGGGGGCATTTTTTTTCTCGAGAGCGAGAACTGAGAGCAATATTTTTTTAGATCGAACGCTATAATTGTGGAGTATTTCTGGTGAGGATAATAATGGGCAAATAATTGTAAATCTAGGGCTTCTATTCGCACTTCCTGAAATATTTGCAAATGCTGAGGAAAGTTCTCTTCTCGGGGTGCTGTCAGCTCCAAGTAGCCGCGTATGAAGCAACAAATGTTTCAAACAATATCAGCGGGCAGGCTGCGTGTGGGTGTGTTAGACGCTCAGCAGGCCATTCATTACGTTGCGTGACAACAAACGATCTTCTTCGCCACGACAAGATATCTTGTCATCCATGCCAATGTGCGATTTCGCCTAGTGTCTGCAAGCGGCTTATAGTATCGAGCGTTTCTTTTTCTTTTTTTTCGCGCTAATATAAATTTAGTGCGGGTGTGACGCACCTGCCCCTTGACATTACACCTATGTCCCTACATTGAGAAGCCCCCCCAGAAAGCTCCTTTACACTACTTCCGTGCTATCATTACACAGTCCCTTTTCTGGGCCTTTCAGTGCGTCAAAAAAGGTGATTTTATATGCATGCGCGACGAAACGGCTTTGCCTCCGTTCACGCTAAAACACTTGCCTTGTGCATCCTAAAACAGATGTATGGGGCGCCAGTTTCTTCTTTTTTTGTCACATAACTCTGTGAAAACTGCATGAATATAAATGAGGATTAGGGTAATAACATTTGCCATGTGATGGTGCAAGCTTGGCGGGAAGGCAGAGAGGAGAATATGAAGTCTACCAATACAACATACACTGTAAACACAAACTAGCCGAATTGGCCGTTTTAAAGGGGCCCTGCAACGCTTTTTCATGTAGCCATGGAATTGATTCACTAAAGGAGCTTATTGCCTCACGAATTCACCACCGCAAAAATTTTTAGAATCCGTCCAGTGCTATTCTGGACACTGTCAAATTCCGCCATGTTGTCAAATTCCGCCATTAGCCTGATTTGATTGGTCACGCGAGGTCGTTCGTGCTGTGGCGCTGTAATAGCGTTACGACACAGGAATTCGCGATGACGTAACGTGAGAAAAAAAGTTGTTTTTTTGCGAAGTAGCCCTTCACCGTGCTCTACCATGTATAAAGAAAGGTTTGGACTGAATAACGAAACCGAAATATGGTACTAAGGTGCGCGTACGATGAAATTTCGGTTTGTCGAAACTACTGCTCGCTTGATGAAGAACCGCCATGTCTGTAACATGATTGGACATTGAACTCATGGTGGTCGTTGCGTCACAGGGCCTCACTCTTTGGAGCGTCAAAATGACGTTGCGTGACGTTGCATACCGCCATATTTGCAGATTAAAATGTGAGAACGACGAAGTGCCCCAAATTGGCCGCCATATTGTTGTAAATTGAGTTGCTTGCGGTTGCTCGTTCGATGTGTCGCCTCCCATACGTATGAGTAGATGTCATTCCGTAAATTACTTTGCTAGCATGTTTCGGTTAATATTATCACAAAGTAGTGTATGTAAAGTTTGCTTGTAAAAATAAAAGCTTGTTACTTCATTTGACTTGTTCGATGTTGTGGTTCTCGCCGCAAGAGAACGCTTCATATGCGGCAGAAAATGGCGCTGTCCTTCGTCGTGCGGTAGTTGGAGGGTGCAGGAGCGAAAGTAATTCCGCGATAAGCGCGATACATTTGCAATGCCCGATGAATCGTTTCGACTGCGGTGCCGGCTGACGACAAGCATGGTGCGATGACTGCGCGGGATGCTTCGCCAGGACCTGTAGAGGCGGCGTACGGGCACGAAGAACAGCCCCGACCACTGATCTGCAAGTTCTTTGCGCCCTTCGCTTCATCGCCACTGGCATTTACCACGGCGTGATCGCAAATGACGAGGACGTGGCGACGAGCCTGTCCAGTGCGAGTCGCACGATTAATGCTGTCGGGGAAGCGATCGTCGAGCGCGTCGGCGTTATGTGGATCACCTTCCCTGCCAGCGCGGAGGAGCCGGCCGCGGCGAAGGAAGGCTTCGTCCACATGGATTCAAGGTCTCAAGGCTGCCTACTTTTTCCAGAAACGACTTTTACACCCTCAACGTCATAGTGGTGAGGACCAATTTCATCTTATTTAAAGTTCTGCATGCAGTTAGTAGAGAATGCGAAGGAGGCACTTGCAAGACAGCTTTTGGCCACTTTCCCATTTTTTAACGACATTTTCCGTGGCTCGAACTTCAGTGATAGTAAAGGAACGCAGTATTCGCGGTAAACAAAGTTTAGGTCACTATTTAGCTTCGATAGAAGTGACTTGGATGACACACACAAAAAAAAGGTTCATCGTGCTTCATACTTGATCGCGGTACATGCCTTGTATTGAAGAGATTTAATCCATGAAAGGAAACCAGACGTACTGGGTGCGCCCCAATTTCACAAACATTGATATGCAGACAAGCAGTAACTGCCACGTATGAAATGAGAGATAGAGCTGTCGAAGCTGCGCTTCAAAATCAAATGTAGAGAAATAAGTTCGCTGCACCACTGAATTACGGTTGTACTGCGTGTGGCTGGCTGTATTGCTATTGCCAACTTTCTTCCACTGCACACAACACTTTGCAGGTATCTGACCAACGTTGCGGAACACTGCTTTCGTACCTTGAGTTTGTACAAGACATCTTTGCGTGGAGGGCATCTGCTTTGAGCCGGTGCTTAGGCAGTGGACGCCGTGGTAGTTGATAGGTATGCAAGCTTGAGAATGCGTGTATGGTGTTTAATGTAGCAAAGGCATTAGTCATGGTTCTTTTATTACTTGCTGCATGGTTCCCAACTTTTTCAGGTTTGTTTTATCCTCTGAATTTCTGCCCCATATGTTAGTACTGGCAGCATACCCCAGTTGTACACTATCTTCTCTGGTAGTGCCATTGTTCCCTTGATTGAAAAATCTCTCGGCCACATATCTTACAAAACAAATCGTACTGAGAGCCCAGGCAGCACACAATAATCCATCTCTTTCTCAATGTATAATTGCAACTTGTCTTTCTGTGGTCATGGGAAAGACTGCTAGTGCAATAGAAAAGTCAAGCATGAAAGAAACTTCCATGACGACATCGTGTGATCCTTTATTATAAAGTGGTGAAATAGTATAAATAGTAAACATGTCACGATACAGAAATGAAACGCTAGATTCAGAGGCTATGTTGATTAAAAGAATGGATGAAATTGAACTGCCTTAAATGTGCATTCACAGAAACAAATCATATGTATATAGAGGACAGCTTCTATGAAAAAAGAAATACAAATAAGCAAGCACATCCTAGTGCTATACAGAAATAAAATGAATTAACTGGCTTGACTCAAAGGTAATGCAGTCATGGTTCATAAAAATAACTAAAAACAATCCGAACCATTGCAAAAGAAATCTGCTGTCACTTTATATTTACAGCATAAGCACAACAAAACAAAGGGAAACCAAGCGTTGAGTGCACTGCCCGCCTGCGGCCACCCCCCACAAATCAGTCCTCTTCAAACAAATGAAACCACTACACCTTCTTCACCAAAGTCACTCGCCCCTCCTGGTCTATGAAAAAAGTTAAAGGTTGCACTTCAGCATCTTCATTGTCCTGCCCCCTGATGAAGGAATCGAGCTGATTGTAAACCATTTGGAAATAAACCCTTTTTTTCATTGGAGCCTTTGAAAGCTGTAATTAGCTAACCCAACCAGACAATCAATTTTGTGAATATGTCTATCTGCAGAAAAATGAAAAGGCACTACATATCGCTGACACAGTACCTTTTAAAAGAAGTGAGAGAAGTATGGTACATATTCAAGTGTATATTTATATTATGCTAATCTGAACACTGTCCTGCGCAGGACTCGGTGCATAAGCTCTGCAAACTTGGCTGCTTGTCCCCAACCCTGGAGTACATCCTGCGAGATCCCCTCCTGCCCGATTCAACCACACCCACTAATCACTGTGATGCGTCGCGGAACAGTGCGTTGGAAGTCCTCACGGCCCACTTTCGGTGCGTGCATAGGTACAGAGCACTACTATGGTCCACTCTACACGTCAAAGATCGTCGCATTTTGCGTGGTGCTTCACAACCTCGGTGTTCGGCAGCTGCTGTCCGAGCCAGACAACATTCCTGGCACTGATCCCGAATGAGAAGATGCGGACCTTTACAGCAACAGCGACGATCCGGCATCAGTAGGCGGGACCACCTTCTGCAGCGGTTCACAGCTGGGCACCCCTGCATGTGACAGGATTATATTCCTGCGAGATCTGTGCATAAACATGAAACACAAGAAGCGTTTTTTTTTCTCAAAGCAAGGTAACCACTTGCATTGTGTTCGATCCTGTGCCTATCACCTGTACTTGTGTTCAGCAGGAATTGTAGACTGACAAAAGCTGCTTCCTTGTTCACGGCAAGGTGGCCGCTTGCCTTGTGTTTCGTCTGATACCTATCACATCTACGTGTGTTCTTGCAGAAATTGTATTCGGACAAAAGCTTCGTTGTGTCTTTCGTTGAGAGCATGCTAATTGTACCAGGCAGTTAAGCAAAAACATGCTCATCTCTGGCAAATCATCGTAGGACTAGTTTCTTGAGGCCATAGTAACTCTGAAAAAAGCCCGCATTGTTTTATACCGGTGCATGCAACCTTGAACTTCATTCCAAAGCGTTGTTTTCAGCACTTTATTCACTATGCGAACCCAGTGAAAGACTTTCCATTACATATGATGGCTGTACGAATCTCACAGGTGCTGCTCAAAAGCTCTTATTCATTTAGTAGCCACTCCAACATGCAAGAGCACAAGCTTGCTCCTGTTGGAAGTCTATGTAAATATTTAGAGTGCACAAAACGAACCAGTACAGAAAGGGGTAACGCGGACAGAGTGCTGTGGCATTCCTTTCTGTCCTGGTTTCTCTTGTGCACTAAAAAAGTTTACATGCAAGAGTAATGTGTAATATTTTATAATATGCTGCGAGGCAATTTAGTTTCTTCTGTAATGATTTTCGAAGTGCTTTGACGAAATCGCCTGGATTTTTTATAGCTCTTGAACAACAATATTATGGTCCATCTTTGCAATAATAAAAAGCCGTCAAGTTGTCTCATTGTTTACATCATTGTCTCATCATTCACTGCTGCCAACAACAAAGGATGCATCTAATATTGTGCCAGCCAGTTTTGAAACAAGTACATGTACAAAAAAGACCTTTCTTTGCATGCAGTTTGTACATTTCTTAGTGCTACCAGTGCAAAGTAACATCAAGTGCGTAAAATACAATCCATTTTCTTTATCTGAGGCCGTTATACACTTATTATTCGTGCGTTGTAAGCAAGATTCACCTCAAGACCATACCTTTCAGATTGAATTGATCGTGCGTTACATGAGGTCCTGAAACTTATCTGTTATTGCACGTACGTCTGTATATTTACACGATTGTAATTTATTTTGCAGTAGTCCGTAAGCATCCTCATCAAAACATATAACACCATCTCAATGATTACGACAGTTCAGGATCATAGTTCCCGCATCGTAGACATAAATCGTAGACACTCGCTGTAGGGCTAGTTGGCACATTACTTCAAATTAACTGGGCACTGAAACGCCGCCACAACAAAAAAGACAGAAGAAACAGAAGGGGCATTATCAATACATAACTTGCAAGTGACGTCAGTTCCTGTCTTCCGTCCGTCATTACCGAGCACATGGAGCACACACGTCTCAGTGACCGCGCCGTGTTTACGTTCGTGTGGCGGATCGTTTGGCGTGGTGCGCGCGTTTTGATAGTTTGCCTTGCGCGTATGACGAAGGAGAATCGTTCAGGACAACATGCAGCCAGCAGCGAAGCAGTGTTGAATGGGGAACTCGGATCCTCCGTGTCTGCAGTGTCCGAGTCCATGGTGTCGCACGTACTGGGTGAAACAACTTCGCACGAGATTTGGAAACATAGCTTGCCTTTTACGAAGTGACGCCCGCACACACGTACGTTGTTCAGTCTTGGGATCCTTCCTGTTTATACCCGCATGAGCCATGTGCTCCGCTTGTCGGACAGCTCTTTCGTGCCGTCGCACGGGTTTGTGATCACTTTTGGCAAACAGTACGTCCCCGCTTCTGGTCCTTACTTCTCGTGCGGCAGTCAAATATCGCACAAATCGCCATTGCGACGGACGGCGTTGACGGGAAACGCGAGAGCCGCACAGCTTGACTCGGTGTCGTCTGCTGCCATGTGCTCGGTGATGGAGGCGCATATGCCGAGATCGTATCCCAGAGTTCCGCAGTGTGACGTACTTGCAAGTTATGTATACTTGCAATGCTGTGCAGCTCCTTATCTCTTCACTATAGGTAGCGCCTTTGGACGCCACAGGCCTTGGGAACACGGAGCCGACGTGCACAACTGTAATGATGCCGGCGTCGCCAAATCAAACGCATCTCCGCCTGTTCTCCTGCAATAAGCACGTGCATAGCTGAAACGTCAAGACCACCCAATTGAAACGAAAGCTTACCTGATTGCGCTGCGATTCCCCACCTCGGGATCACGCTGCCACCACTTTCCTTCACCGGCGACAGCCTTCTGCTGGGGCCCAGTCGGTAAAGGCGCTCTGTCAGCGTCTGTCACAGCTCCCGACGTACCAGCGGCAGCAAGTCGCCCTCCAATTATGGAGACGATCAGTAATAAAATCCAACATCGTGGCCCACTGTTCGGCGCTCAGTCAATGCCGCAACAAACAAAACACCCCACAAAATAACGATGCACGCAGTGTCGACGCTGGCTTGACTGGTTCGCTAAGTAGCTAGAAAAGTTGCTATGGCTGCGCTAAATTGCAGACGATATCGTCTGCTTTACGACTTTAAAGCCGCACGCTTCACTTTCGTTTTATTTTCTTGCTGTTGCGTTTTCAATTAAAGAGACAAAGTGTTACTTAATTGCACGTTTCTTTGTATTTCATGTCGCCTTTACGTCACGTTTCGCAAGCAGTTCATGCGTTTGCGTCACCATTGTGTATACGTCACGCCTACGTCAAATTTGACAGAAAATGGCGGAAGTCCAGAATAGCACCCCAGTACAAGTGGAGTTACAAAGATTTGTCGCACGCTGCAATTGCATTATCTCTTCTCTCGTCCCGACGAAAGCGCTGGAAGCTAAGCAGGGAGGGATGGCACGGGGGAAGAAAATACGTCATGCACGCCTCGTGACCTTGAGCACTTTTTCTCTTTCTTTTTCATCGAATACGCGGCTTCTGAGGGCGATAGCGCGCGCGCACGCGTGGACAAGTCGTGACCTCCCGCGGCGGCTAGAGTAACTACCGAGCGCGCGATGCTGAAATCGGCCAATAGGTGATACAATGGCGGTGACGAGTGATTTTTGAGCTTGCAACGTCATTTGTCGAGAGAAGAGAAAGCAATTTTTAGCAGATTTTGAGAATTTATTGTGAATTCCAGGCCGCGTGCAGCGCTATAATATTTGGCTCGCGTGTTCTCGGGAGCCTCGACTACCGATCGCCAGCGTTTACTGACCATGCTCAAAAAGTGTTGCAGGGCCCCTTTAAGGGCGTAACACTACCTGCATTTGGGACCGTACTGGCTTAGGGTGTAATAAAATGGGTGTAATAAGGTTCTGGGTCCACAATTTTACTTCGTTAGGAAATTACGTGGATAAAAGGTGGGAGAAGGACGTAAATTCACGCTATGACGTCATTCATCACGAATGAGACCAACTAAAAACTGTCATTTCACCTCATCTGCCACGTTTTCTTTCTTTTTCTTTTTTTTTTTACGGAGCTCTTTGGAATGCCTTCAGTGCTGGCGGGCATGCATGGAGATATGCAGGAGGAAGAAGTGTCTTGTCGCACGAAAGCCCAAATTTCTCAGAATGCTTAATTCAGGAACGCGCTAATCCATGATTTCTTCGTATCGTCGACTGGTATACATTGTCGTACGGAATGCTGCAGAGGGCACACTTCGGACGGCTAGGCTCCTGTTCACGCAGCACTTCGACCACAGAATGACTTCGCTTATGCTTGTTTTATCATCAAATCAAAATTAAACTAAAAGGAACAACCCGCAAACCCTCGACATGGCCTATCGGCACCGCATGCACACTCAGTCCATGCCCTCATATAACCTTTTGGATAACGAATTGGGCAGACGCAGCGTGCCTCAACGCCCGGTATAAAATCCGGTGCTGAGAAAACCCGGCGCAAAAAAAGAAATAGAAAGAAAAAAAGTCACAGTTTCACCGCAAGGGTGAAGCAATGAATGCGATACCAACAAATTGTAATGTTATACGAAGTGAGGCTGGCAGCTAACTCTTTTGGATCCGATCTCACGCAACTCTAGAAAACGCTGCTTTAAGAGCATACGGCCGCTCCAGGGACACTGCTTACCACATTCTCTTCGCGTTGAGAGCGCAGCACGTAGAAGGGTACACCGGCCCCCCGCTGTCGGCCGCCGAGAAGGGGAGATAACGCGCGCGCCCGCGACGACCGCGCTCGTAAAATCGAAGGTCCGCTCGAGGGACCCCCCCCCCCCTCGCGTCTTTTCACGCTCACGAACGAAGGGCGGGGCCGGTTATATATATATATACATATACATATACGGGGATGACGGCGGCGGCTAACGGCGGCGGACGAAGACGGCGGCGACGCCGACGGCAAAAACCAGCCGAGAGTGTCCATATAATTGCTATCGCAATAAAAGAAAACGCGAGTCTCCGCCAGCGGCCGCTCTGAAAAGCACGAAGCGAGGAAAAAAGCCCTTCGACCTTCGAACGGCGGCGGCCCAGTGGCCCAGTCGTCAGCAAGTGCGACTACACGCATGCGCGCGCGGAGAAATAAAAAAAAACATGGTTGATCCCTCCGTCATAGGAATCGGTATAACACGAAAGTGAAACGTGTCCTTACAGAAGTAGTCGAATGTTTACTGCGCATTGATATAAAAGAGCTTGCACAATGTCTATTGGTGTGTTGACAGTTATAGCACCCTTTAACGTCGATGCATCCACGTTGACGCTTGATGGTACATCTGTATGCCGACGACTAACGTCTATGATGAATGATTAAAGAAACCCTTGTGGTCATAGATGCTTGTGGTAGCTGTACGGTGAGAGCGGAATCATTAGGCGCTTTTAGCTGACCAATTTCGCGGTCCGTTTCCGTTCCGCTCAAACGCTCAACGTTACCGGAGCGCAACGCGCGCGTTGTTGGTTTTAGCCAATCGTCTTTCGGTCAAGCGCGACGCCATCAGTGCATGAAAGTCATAAGTATGTTGAAAAGTAAAATAAAAAGTTGTACTTATCTTACAGCAAGAAAGGAAATTATGTTTTAAAACAGCATGAATTTATTTATTTTGGCGTTATGCTTCCGAGTGTTCGACGCGTGAGCCTTTTCTTAATTTGTTTTAAAGACGATAGTCTTTCTTGGGATACCTAAACGGAGAAATTTTGGTCTGTCTGTTTCTCTGTTTGTCGGCACGTCGCACGATTCAGCTAGCTGGCCAAAGTTTAACCCCCTGCCTTACGACCTCCAATCTTGACCCAGGGGCATGTGTTCATACGGGTGAGCGTGGGCAATTAAAAATCAAATATTACGCATACCTGAGGCACAACATCAATACCTTAGTACTATTCACAGTGTTCCTTTAAAACAAAATCTATAGATACGTAATTATAAAGATATAGTGTTTATTACGCGGCGCTGAAAATGCGCCGCTGTGTACAAAACAAGTCTCCGCCCAGTGATTTAACTTCGACGCTGTGGTGCTGCCACCTGGCAGCAGCATAGTTCAACACAAGCCGATGTTCCCCGGTAGCGCTGTAGATGGCGTCCTCTTCTGTTTTATCAATCCCGGTAGCGCTGTAGATGGCGTCCTCTTCTGTTTTATAAATGCCAGCCAGATGCGGCTGATTCATCGTAGAAGAGCGCTGTCTCAGGCAAGGCAAAACATATATGGCCGCTTGATGAAATACGACCCACTCTACAAGACATGATCAGAGAACGCAGAGAAAAGACCGACGACCAAATTTCAGCGGAGAAACGCCGGCGTCCGTCTAAGCGTGCCCGGAAAACGTTCGAAAAACGAGCCCAGCGGCTAGCCCAGCTATTAAATTGTGGTACTCATGCAGTGCAGTCGGCACAAGACTATCGTCTTTCGACGACATTTGCAGCGAAGCACGCAGATACGCGGCCATTTTTTTGTCACAGGACTCCGCAAACCATTCGCAAGTAAGTGATTTCATGTGCAATAGCCACAATTTCGTTTTTAGCAGCAGCCACTCTCCCACTTATTCAGAAACGCTGGAACTTTAGAAACCGCCCTCGAGGCAGCACAAACGCGTTTCAAACGCGCGGCGTTGAGGCAGCACGTTCAGCGCGTTGCCTTGTGGAAAGTCAAGTTAAGGAGCGTTTCACAATAGGTGCGAGAGTGGCTGCTGTTAAAAAACGAAATTGTGGCTATTGCACATGAACTCACTTGCGAAGGTTTGCGGAGTCCTGTTGTCGGAAGTACCAAAGAAGCAGCCCGAGACACTCCTTTATTGCCCGAAGTGTCAGCTCCCGATGTATCGCTGGAATGACGTTTCGTAAAACGTCATCCCACATGCGCGGAATTTCAAAAGGATTGGCTGCGACGACTTCTCTGAGAAGGCACAAATCCTCTGTATCCTGAAGTGGCGTCGGGGCTTTCGTGTTGGCCGAACAGCCGCTACGTTTTCCAAGCAACGCGGACTCGCGGCACAAGGGGCTGCCATTTTGGTTGTTTCTACTCGTGTCACGTGACATCTCGCTCGCTACAGGCCGCCGGCGGCGACGGTCCGGTCACACGCTCAGCGCTGACCATCTAGCGCATGCGCAGTAGCCCCACCACCGGTTGGCTGAGCGGAGCGGGAGGCGATATACGGTCAGCTAAAAGCGCCTATTGAATGCGGTGTGACAGCCAGAAGAGCGTCAATGATTGGACGCCGAACTTTGGGTAGAGTCGCCTACTCGCGGCATGTTACAGTTATTGAACAACGCTGCCCGAACCAGAGGGAAACGCAACGCGCGTCGTGTCTTCCCCGTTGGCCGGCTGCGATTTTTCGCGCCGCGAGCTAGGAACATGGCTAGGGACGCGGAGTTACGGCCACGCGACGCACTCGCGCGTCGCACAGCTATTTTAGATGTGAAGCATCTTATGGCGGAGCTTATTCCGGTGTGCGGCGTGACATCCCTTACTGCGCATGCGCAAACCCTTTCAAAAAAAATTAAAAAAAACCTCCTTTCCCCTCTCTCTCCTCTAGGCATCCCTCCCTGCGGCAACCACACCCTCACTGCGCATGCGCCTCCCCTCCTCTCTCCCCTCCTACGCTCTCCCCTCTAGGCATCCCTGCCCGCGGCGTCCACACTCCCACTGCGCATGCGCGTCCCCCCCCTCTCTCTCCTCTCCTACGCTTCCCCCCTCTCTCCTCTAGGTATCCCTGCCCGTGGCGTCCACACTCCCACTGCGCATGCGCGTCCCATCCTCTCTCTCCTCTCCTACGCTCCCCCCCTCTCTCGCCTCGCGACGCCGACGTAGGCAGCGTCTGCTAGCGAGTTTCTTGGTTGAAAAAACCGACTGCTCGCGCTGCACAACCGTTCACTGGCCACTCCGTATATATGGCAATGGATTTCGACCTGCAAGGTGGTGCCGGTGGGAGATTTCTCCTGTGCGTTGTTGAACAATAAAAATTCGCAGCGTGCCCGTTAACTAAAAGCGGACTGCGGGTCTCTGTGTCCAGTCGGAGTCTTCTGTCTCTCATTGCCCATTAGCAGCGATTGACATGTTCCAGTAGGAAACACCGCTCCATCACTGCGTGCTTTGCGCCTCCCCAGTTTTCTCTCCTGCGCAACGCTGCGATGAGCGCCAGCGTCAACGCCGCCGCCAGTGTAAGCGTTAGCGCCCGCTGCTTCACATCTACACATGGTTCCCTTTAGCGGGAGATGGTGTAATTTTTTGGTATGGACGTATGCTACGAGTGTGGATGCTAGGGGTAAGGTCGCCACCTGGCAGTGTGTTAATGCGTCGGCAAAATTGCACGTTTACTATTCGAAACACGCCGAATGGGCCGGACGTGGAGAAACAACGCTGTGAAGAAACTAATCGTGCATTTCACGGTCATAATGCATTACTCCTCTTAGCAAGAGCACTGTGAGAGGACTGTGGTAGATATAAAAGGCTTGTTTTTAAAGCCTGCAAAGTATGTGACCGTGGCGCAGTGGTTAATAAAGAAAAAAAAGACCGTGGCGCAGTGGATAGCGTGCCGGCATCTCTTGTCGCGGACCTAGAGGTCGTAGGTTCGACTCCCGTTGACGGATCTTTTTGTCTTCTGATCATTTGTATTTTTTCGACGTCATTTCCGTGACGGAAATACGTCAATCAAATCTTGGTGGACCCCGGCATAAAATACTTCCGTGTTAAAAAGCAGAAAAGAAAGAAACGCGAGAACAGAGTCGTTTGGAAGTTCCGAAATGGCACCGAAGACTACCCCAGCGGCGTGCGTGAGTGATAGCGATGCGAAGCCGTCATGGGATAACCTTGGCCTTGAACGCCGCTCATATTACTCTGTGCGCCGCTTCTGAACTGCCCAGCTGTGTTGTGTCGTGTGTGTGCGCATTTAGCGCCTTCAACCTTACTGTGTTCTCGTCGCTGGACGTGAATTGCGTGGTTTGACGACAGCGCAACATGCTTCACTGCGAGTGTGGTTGTGTGGCAATGGCCTGGTTACTCAACCAAGCAGCTGATGGGCGCGCCGAATTCGCGGCACAATCAGGCACACAAATGGTACGTAATACTTATGTTTGCTCTGTTTGCGCGATTTTATCGTTGCTCAGGGAGCACTAGGTGCCATTCTACACATTGCGTCGCGTGAAATGTGCAATGAAAAGCGAAAACAAAAGTGATTAAGCTCACATAACAACGATGTGTGATGCGTGTTTTGAAACTCATATTAATGTCGCACAAGCTTCGAGCGGCCAGCCAATTCAAGCGAGTGCGCCTTAAAAAAAGAATGTTTGTACGATATTATTTCCTTACTTGCGATAAAGTATGAATGAAGCAGTGCGTTCAGGGAGTATACACTTTAACAACAACAAAAAAAGAACGGCTGCTGATGAAATGTGCTTTAAGGCCAAGTTTGTTTTCTATTTGTTCTTTCCTCATGCACGGAATATGAGCAAGTGAGAAGCGTTTCTGACAACAATTTTGCATTGTGCACTCTGTCCCCCCTCCGAGACAAAAAAAAGTGAAATTTTTTATATCAAGGTACATTAACATCATTAGCTTGTATTCATTTAGCTATAACGAATTATCATGTTAAAGAAACATAATGATGGCCATATGAGGTGACAGACATGTGTTAATGACAGTGTGTTTTGTGAAGCACATGCATTTTGTGGGATTGTCACATTATTAGTCACACATCATCACTGGAAAACCTCCACGGTTACATGTGATATTTATAGTATTTAGGAGATGCGTCACTTGTGCAAGGCTAATTTAAGCGCATTATATAAGTCAGCTGAATCTGTTGAACCTTGATGAATCACCCCATTCCTTCCCTCTCTTTATTTTGTTTTACACTATGTTGCCATAGTGTTTATGATCAGTACACAGTATTCTTACTGTTGACACAATTTCTGACAAAGTAAAAGCACTGGTATTGTGTCCAGGTCTTTTGTCCTCATTACAAGTGCACTGTTTACTTTTGCCATGAATCAATACCAAGTTGCCCAATCGTCAGCCCTAAACAGAGCAGCTGTTGTTGATCAAGAAGCTAGTGTTGCACGTGTTTAATTATACAGTGATAATAATTGTTGGTGTTTAACGTTTAAAAACCACCATATGATTATGAGGGACGTCGTAGAGGAGGGCTTCAGAAATTTCGACCACCTGGGGCTCTGTAACGTGCATATAAAGCTATGTACACGGGCCTCAAGCATTTACACCTCCACTCCTCCATTTAAATGCGTTTAATTACAAAGGTAATCTAACTAACATTTGCACCCCATTACAGTATAATGCTAACTTCACTGACAGCGAAAACTGCCCGAATGGTGGTACACAGCACCAACTATACTTCTGGTGTTGCTTCACATTTCTTTACTGTCGTGTATTTTTCACCCTCTGTAGTTTCAGTGAAAAGTTTACAAGGAACTACTTAGCAGCATCTCCATTTTGCATTTGTTTCATGTTTTGGTAAACCGTCTCCATTGTATGGTCAAGTGTGAGTCTTTGCCAAGACATTCATTTTTCTAGTAAGCAAAGCTTAATGGACTTCTTTTGCATTATTTTCAGGAAGAGATTTCTGGCAAAGCAGCAAGAGTTGCTCGCCCACTTGTTTGCGTACAAGACAGTGTATTGTGGGAACACTCCCCTGTGCCTCACTGTACACTAACTCGAACGTTTCGTACATCTTACAGCCTTTGGGCAAATAGTCGTACTGATGCAGAGTGTTATGCATGGTGCTGCATGGAACCTTCCCAATAGCATGCTAATTTGAAAATTTCGCATTGTTTAAAACGATGCTGAGTGGAACTGGCTTAATCCTAAAATTGACAGTTCGGCGAGTTGATGTGTATTCAGAGTTAAAGAAAGTGCAGAAAAAAGCTAACAACAGAGAGAAATGAGTATGAAAGGCCCTGGACAAGGCGCTACTAGCAATTGAAGTGTAATGCAAACCGCAGAATGATTACACACAAAGTACGAAAAAATGAAAACATCAAAGAATCACGCAGCCACAAAATGAGTACGAATGTGACTAAAAAAGCTGAAAATATGGCAAACTTCAGTTGCTAGTACTTTGTCGTCTTGTTCCCTTCATTTCTCTTTCTATGTTTGTTGTAGTTTTGCTTTCACACTTTTTTTTAACTATGAACTCAAGACCTGACTGCGTTACGGGCTCTATACATCCGTGGTGAAATTCAATTCAACCTCATGGCATATCAAGCCCTAGGATCCAATATGCCAAGCCACCAACCACTATATATCGGAAATTTTTAACTTTAGACATGTGATTGCCTAATTTCAACAGCCATGGTACTGGGATTAATTTTCAATGAGGTAATTTTGTGTGAGCCATGAAGTGACGAATTAAAGGTTAGGAACTTTTTACGTTGCAGATGACAATGGCTGGCATGGATATATTGTAAACATTGCTGTGCTAATTATGTATAATAGGAGTATTGGTGTATTGCAGTTGTGTGATAATGGCGACAAGTTCCGAAGCATAATTCCAGAACATTACGTTAGTTTTCACATGTCTGTGAGTAAGTATGTGCAGCCACATATGAAGGCAATGCCATTTTGTTGGCATGTCTGAACGCTTTTACATGTTGTGGTAAGTCGTTCTACAATCAACACCACAAGTCTGTTTTGGACTTTTCTGCAGAAAACTGAACTGTGTGATCATGTGCGACATCTTTTGACGGCATAGGGCAAACTAATGCAATTAAAAAACTACAAAAACTACAGCATGCCTACCTGTATGGTTGTATATTTTTAAGAGTAATGTTAGCGTTATTGTACTAATTTAGTGGTCTTCATGGGCAGGCTGACACCAAGTTCATTGTACATACCATTTCTTTGGATTGTGCTTAAATACTGGCACTGTGCAGTGCACATGTCAGTGTGCGCTATGAGATTTTCCACACTACTTTCATGTTGCTTTACCGCTGTGAATTATATAGCGTGCTTGATCTGTACTGTATATGTTCCTACTATTCGGTATTGGGTGTAGGTTCTGTGCACGAAGATGGAAATGTACATATGCTTACACTGACATGAGAACGACTACTGTTTTGATTCCAATAAAATATTGTGAACACTGTTTGTTTTATCATTTGAGGTGTGAACTTCTGCATGCAATACCGGTTGCTGGAACGCTGCAGGCTCAATGGAATGGCTTGTGTAAACAAGTAGAACAGATGATTTACTCTTCAGAATTATTGTGGAAGATAAATAGGCAACAGGCAGGTAGGCAGAAAGTGATCACTGTGTTCTTACGTAGATTGGGTGATCCTTCATCAATTGTAACATAGTTGAAGCTGCGTGTTGCATAAATAAAGTTTAACATAATGTGCAGGTGGACGACAGAGTAATAGAATGGCTAGGTTTTTCCAGTTTTTTGTGACTATTTGCTTCAGTCCTCGTGTTTCTTTGTTATGTCTATGAAATTCTGAATGGCGAACAAGCCAACCTGTCTACTTCTGTGCATATAGTTGACTAGCAATTCAAAAGAACCATTATTTTCTGAAGAACAGCTGTTTCGTTGAAAGAGACGGTAACACTGCATTTTTTATTCGTGCTTTATCATCTCTACAAGAGGAGTGCCAAGTACACATGGACGTGCACAAGAGAAAAGTGCATGTGCGTTAACTTTTTTATTTTATTTATTTATTTATTTATTTATTTATTTATTTATTTATTTATTTATTTATTTATTTATTTATTACATACTGCAGACCCTTTGGTCCAAGCAGGTGGGAAGTTTCAATAGGACATGATTGATACAGAGTGAACAAGAATTGTTTGGGGTTGGTGTAGGATACAGTCACAGCCAAAAAAGAAAAACGATATGGAAAAGTATTTCGCAATTATTGTGAATACAACAATAAATACAAAAACAACAAACAGCAATCATTTTCATTGTTCAGGGCAAAAAAAAAGCCGTAATACATATGCATAAAATAAATACAAATACACACAATAAAAACAATAAATAAAAAACACTGCAATAAAAGATCTGAATAGTGCTACAATGCTATTTTAATGTGGAAGGGGAGACGGATGTGATAGAGGAATGCATACTAAGAGGATGCCTGAGCAATTTCGTTCCAATCTGAGGCCGTGCGGGGAAAATATGAGTACTTATAAGCGTCTGTACTACACAAATATGGTGTTAGGGAATTTGGGTGATAATGCCTTGTGGGTCTGGTTGATGAGGGTGTCAGATACGGAGATGGGTCAATGGCAAGTTTGCGGTTGAGAAGAAGAGAAAGAAGGTCAATTCTAATCTGTTTTCGACGTGCGCTAAGAAGGGAAATGCTATTGGCTTTCATTATTTCAGATGGAGAGTCAACTCGTGAGAATTTGATAAAAATGAATCGTACTGCTCTCCTCTGTATTCTTTCGAGACACTTGATGTTAGTTTGAGTGTATGGGTCCCATACTGCACTGGCATATTCTAATTTAGGTCTTATTAAGAAATAATAGGACATTAATTTAACATTGCTTGGGGCGTCGTGATGTTTATGTTTTAGAAAACAGAGCTTTCTAAATGCAGATGAGCAAATGATATTGACATGTGTATTCCACGATAAGGTAGTTGTTATTGTAACACCTAAGTATTTGTAACTGTCGACTTGCTTTAGTGGCGAAGAACCAAGTCGGTAAGTAAAAGGCAGGGGTGTTTTTTTACGCGTTATAGGGAGGAGTACGGTTTTATCGGCGTTGAGAACCATTCCCCATTTTTCGCACCACTGGAATACGTTATTTAAATTGTTGTTTAACTCAACTTGATCATCGGGACGAAAAATTTCTTTGAACAATACGCAGTCATCTGCAAACAATCGGATTCGAACACCAGGGGTTACTCCGTTAACTATATCATTGATATAAACCAAGAACAGCATGGGGCCTAGGACACTGCCCTGTGGCACCCCTGAAGTGACTGGCAAACTTTCTGAAAGTTGACCCCCAATGTCAGTATATTGCCTCCTGTTAGTCGGGTAAGCAGAAATCCATGTGATGAAGTGTTCAGGGATGTCAAGGATTCTAAGCTTCATTATTAGTTTATCGTGCGGAACCTTGTCAAAAGCTTTGCTAAAATCAAGAAATATTACATCTACTTGGCCGTTAATTTAGCGGAAGACATGTCACTGCTAAATTTGTGGTGGTTAATTGTGCTTGACATTGGGGCATGCCTTAGGCATTGGCTTTAACGCATTTGTGTGATGTTTAACAAAAAAAGTCACAGTTTCGCCGCAAAGGCGAAGCAATGAATGCGATAGCAACACATTGACATTTCAAGCGAAGAACGGCAAGCAGATCGAAACTTGGAGCGCGCTGCTCAAGCGCGAAGGACGCACGAAACTTATGCACAGGTACACACAGGACGAGCGCGAACTAACAAGTGTCACAGTTGTTACTTCACTGTTTTGGAACAGCGCGCATCTTTCGGAAACGGGGCCTCTGCAGCTTGCGAAGTGACCTTTGTGCGATCTGTAACCTAAACGCAATCTTCCCGGCGAGAGCACACGGCGTCAAACTGCCCCCCATCCACCCACCCCAAGATAAGCGCGCGCGCGCGCACCCTGGCACAGGCGACTACGGCCCGTGCAAGTCGGGGTGTTGGGCACCCAACGCGTCGCAACGAGTGGGGCGCCGAGCGCGCACTTCGCGCCATCTCGCTGGTTTGCTGGTAAGGCAGAGAACACGCTGATATTCTCCCCCGAGATCTCCGTACCGCCAGGAGCGAATGGTGTATATAAATAGCGCGCCGTTAGTATGCAGTAGGGCTGGGCAAAGATACTTTGAAATTGTATCGCGATACGATACAAGATACTCAGGCAAGAAGTATTGGAGATACAGATACAAGATACTACCGAAACAATTGTATCCGATACGATACATGCCATTTGTATCTTAAGATACTTCGATACATTCGCAAATTTGTTGTTAGCGACCCGGATAATGTAGCGACGAATGCCTATACACAGAAAGGTCTGTTCGAAAATTTTTGAAGTGTGACCAATTTCATTTCATTTTAATAAATTGTCTGTTAAAATCTCAAACGTTTTGTCCTTTTTGGTCAAAGTACGTTAGTTTACTTCCGAAAATATTATTAGGGTTTCTTTTAGTTCAGCGTCGAAGCTTGGGCGTGTTGGTTAAACATTGGAGGGAACACAGCGCAAACGAAGACGGGGACAAGGAAGGGCGACGCACACACAGCGCTGACGTGCAACACTTTGTCGCGCATGTCAGTGGCATATGTATAATGCTCATCTTTCCCTTCCATTGAATAAAATGTTGTAAGTCAGCGCTGTGTATACGTCGCCCTTCCTTGTCCTCGTCTTCTTTTGCGTTGTGTTCCCTCCAATTCTTTCAGCTGCTC
>JALIZH010029897.1:0-12804 GCA_030522465.1 Rhipicephalus appendiculatus
ACCATCTCGCATCGTTCACCGGCCACGACAGGGCAGGAGCAGATGATGTGCTCCAGCGTTTCTTCCGCACCGCATCTGCGGCGCACGCAGGGGATGAAGAGCGACCCTTGGCGTACATACGCGCAGCAGACCAGGCACTGCGGGTCCGCAGGCGAAGCAGCCGCCACCGCTCGCGTCTCTTCAGGCCAGTCTCCGGTAAGGATGGCGGAGGATTACCGCTTGCCACCCGCCTGTCAGGGTGAGCCGTTGGAAGCAGCTGCCGTAAGCGTTGTCGGTAGTAGTCCGAGAGGGCTACCGCCTTGGTGACTGGGGTGTCGCCGTGGTGAGCTGCCTTTGCGGCGGCGTCGGCCTCCTCGTTCCCAGCAATACCAACGTGGGAGGGAAGCCAGTGGAGGGACAGGCGCACACCGCTAGCTCTGATGGCAGTTAGGTTGGCGTGGAGCAGGGCGACGGTGAGCCCAGCTTGGACTGGTTGCAGCAGCGCTTGCAGTGCTGGCCGGGAGTCGCAAAGGATCGCCACGGGCTGCTGCGGTGTTGTAGCAGCGAGGTAGTCGGCTGCCAAGTGAAGGCCAGCCAGTTCAGTTGCAGTGGAGCTGGCGTGAAAGGGGAAGGCGGCACTGGATGGTGGTCCCATTCATTGGTATCACACACGCAGCCGCAGCCGAGCGGGGGCTGTCCCAGACAGACCCGTTCGTAAACATCAGGAGGTGGCCCCGCAGGCTGTCGTGGATTTTCGCCACGGCTGACTGGTGGAGCGCGCACGCCGGAGACCGCCTTTTGCTCCAGGTTGTCCAGCTCCAATTGCACCTCCAGAGGATGCTGGTGTGGTGGAGGGGGGTGGATAGGGCAAGGAGCCTGGGGCACCAGTTCATCGTACAGGGCACAGATTTGTCCCATCCGCGAAGCTGGTCGGCTCCGCAGTCTGATGCAGCGCCTGTCGCAGCATAAGGAGCGACAGGGGCCACACCTGGGCCTCCGCCAGTGAAGCAGCGACGGGCGAGTGGCGGGGGAGTCCCAGAAGTGCCGAACTGCCATGCGGTGTTGCCGCTCCAACAGCTCCTTGCGGTGTGGCGCCAGTTGCACCATGGGCAGGGGCATAAGTTTGCACCACCGTTACAGCACCCTCGTAGAGCCGAAGGGCCATCCGTGGGGTGCACCCTTGGCCCCTGCTGAGCAGCTTGCCCACAGCATGTTGGACCCTGGTGGCCTTGAAGGTGGCGAGTTTAGCGGCGGGTATCCACGTAAGGCGGTGATCAATCCTTACACCCAGGTACGTCACTGCCTTGCCCCACGGTATTGGCCGGTCTCCAAGCACGAGCCTCCGGATGGCCCTCCGCGCGGCAGCTCTGGGGTGGACCAGCAGCGCCTCCGTCTTCGTGGGTGACACTGCAAGCCCGATCGCCTTGAAGAATGAGGCCACAGCATCCAGGGAGCGTTGCAGGGGAGCGCCTGATTGCCGTGAGGTTCCTGGGTCCCCCTAACCCACAGTGCCACTTCGTCTGCGTACAACGAGCACTGCGTGGGGTAGCGCTTGTCAACCGGTAGTGTTTCTGGTAGACCCGCCAGCACCAGGTTTAACAAAAAGGGGGCTCAGGACAGAACCCTGTGGTACGCCGGTTGTCACTGGCCTTGGATCGCTGATGGCGCGACGAACTCTAACCCGAAGGGTCCGTCCAGTTAGGAAGGCGCTGATGAAAGTGCGCAGGCAAGGCAGCCCATGATGCCGAATGCATCCAGAGCACTCTCTATGACCATATGTCGGAGACCGTCGAAAGCGCTCTGGACATCCAGCAGAACAAGGCGGGCCACCTCCCCCCTTGCTCCTGGCCGCCTCCAGGGTGGAGGCGACGTCCGAAATTGAATCGGCTGTGCAGCGGTAGCGCCGGAGGCCCGTCTGCTGCTCTGGTAGAAACTCCTTTGTCCCTGCAATCCAGCTCAAGCATGCCAGGGCTATGGCTTCCATGAGCTTGCAGGTAGCCGAGGTGAGAGGGACGGGCCGGTAGGATGTGATGGTTGCACCAGGGCGGCCAGGTTTCCGGATGGGCACCACCAGAGTGGGTAGCCAGGCCTCAGGTAGGGTGCCGTTCTTCCAGACGTCATTGAAAGCCCTCAAGAGGCGTCGCCGTGCAGCCACATCCAAGTTACGCAGCATCTGGTATGTGATGCCGTCGGCTCCAAGGGCACTGCGGCGCTTGGTTCCGGCTAGCGCGGCATTCAGGTCGTGCTCGAAAATGGGCTCCTCGCATAAAGCTGTAATTTGGCGGACAGTCCAGGTAGGGTGGTGGCCTTGCGGTAGTTTGGGGGCAGGCGTGGTGGCAATGGCCGCAGGTTGGGCTACTGACAGTGCCGTGAAGCGGTCGGCCAGCCGTTCTGCCAGTTCTTGTTCGGTGATGCCCAAGCGGATGGCCACAGCGAGGACGGGTTGCCGCACCGCTGTTCCAATGACCAGGGACCGCAGCAGCCGCCATGCTTTCGAGCCGCCTCTCGCCTGGCTGAGAGAGTCACAGATGCCCTGCCAACTCTGCGTCTGCGATGATTCGCGTGTCGCCGACAGACTGCATCGACACGATTGAAGAGTGTGCGATGTTCAGGGCACTGGGCCTTTAAGTACCTTCTCTCAGCCCTGCGCCTGGCACCCCGTAAGTTCAGGTGGCGGAGGTCTGGCACAGGATGGCTCTCTGGCACCCTGGACTGTATTGTTGCTGCCTGCGCTGCTGCTGCTACCAGGCCCAGGAAGTTCTGGTCATCCCTCGGTCATCTTCGAGCTCTTGCCGGAAAGCTCGCCAATCGACGGTACCGCACCGCCTGGTCCTCGGGATCCTCCCTCCCACCGGTGTGCTGACAATTGGAAGGTTGTCTGAACCCCAGGTGTCAGCCTCTGTTGTGCAGTCGTACCGGGCCCCTTCACTGGCCAGGCTGATGTCGATGGCTGTGCACGACAGTCGGCCTGTTCTACGGATGAAGGTGAAGACACCGGTGTTCAGAACGTGCAAGCCCAGTTGATGGATCACGTCCGCCAGATCCCTTTCTCGAGACGAGCAGGTGCGACTCCCCCACATGGTGTGATGAGCGTGCATGTCACCACATAAGAGGAAGTCGCGTCAAAGCCGTGCCGTCAGCTTTAGCAGCTCGGTGGCAGACCACCGCTGTCCAGGGCGCACGTACACAGAGGCCACTGTCGTATCCACACCACGGAGCCGCACCGTCACGGCGCACCACTCGAAGGCGCCGCCAGTGACATGGGCCACGTTAATGTGCGCGTGCGGTAGTTCGCGTCGCACGCACACTGCACAACGTGGTCGTCCCTAGGGATGTGCACTCACCATGCACGGCGCGGCTTGGCACGAGTCCAGGATACAGGACGTGGCACTCTGGTAGCCGATGTAGCCAGGGAGTCGCAGGTGGGTCGCTGACACGTTCACCTCCTGCAAAGCAAGCACATCATACTCGCTCCGCAAGAGGTATAAGGAGAGGTCTGCCTGCCGCCGCCGCAATGAGTTAGCGTTCCACCGAAGCACACACGGGCGGCGGCGGCGACGGTTCCCAGCTGTTTGCAGACGAGGGTCAGCCATGATGGCTGTTAGGAGGGCACGCCACCGGCCTGGAGGCAGATGGAGCGCAGCTGGTTCTCAGGAGGCAGCAGGTCCGCAACCGCCCTCCAGAAGGAGCCTCAGGTTGGTGCTCTCCTAGTTCAGATGAGACTCGGAGGTCACCTTCGTGGGTAGGCGAGGCTTGACAGGGTCCTGCTTCTTTGGACCAGAAGGCGGCCTCCGCTGCTCTGCGCCTGGCTGGCGCGGATGGGTCGAGGTCTCGACCACCTTGGATGGAGCTCCCACCGCCGCAGCGTAGCTCTTGCCTTTGACCTGGTTGAGTGGAGGACCACCCGTCCTGCTAGGGCTTGACCGCAGGGCTGCCTGGGCCTCGCGATGAGGCAGGTAGGTAGGAGCTGACGCCTTGATGGTGTCCAGGCGCCGCTCTCTTTGCCACAGCTGACATTCCGCGGAGTCAGCTGAATGGGGCCGGCCGCAGTGCAGACATTGCTGGTGCAGCTGGCGTCCTTCCCATAGTGGCCGCCGCATCGCAGGCACCGCTCTGTTCTCTGGCATACTACAGTGACGTGTCCATAACGTCCACACCGCAGACACTGAAGTGGGCGAGGCCGGGATGGCCTGACTTCGAACGCCATTCGAAATAGGTGCACACGGGCAGGAGGGACGGGAGAAGCGAACCGCAGGACCAGTGATGTGCCTTGTCGCGTAGCGGCGATCACCGGCACCTCGGACGTGACGGCAGCCAAGAGGGCCTCATCGGTGAAGTCGCCGTCGACGCCCTGCACCACACCGCTGCTTTGAGAGCGATCAGCAGGAGGGCGGGCAGTCACCGGTATACCCGCGAGCTCCGACGTGACCAGGAGGCGACTCATCCATTCTGCCGTAGATGCGTCCGCTGCCACGATGTTCTTTTAAATGCGAATGCATTTCTTAGTCAGGCTATGTCAGGCATCCGGTGTTGTCCGGCGGCGGGGTCCGCGGGGAGGAGGATAAGTTCAGGAGGTGTCCGCGCGCCGGCAGGTGTTATCTCTCCGCTCTCACTCCCTCTCCCATAGCAACAGCTGCGGGCGCGCGCGCTCATCCTCGCCCCTAGCAAGCGGAGCATGTGGTGCGAGAGAGTGTAGGAGAGGGTAGGTGCAGTGCTTCGCCGCTCCTTCTCTCGCCGTTCGCTCTCTCTCTCCTCCCTGCGCCCCACTCTCCCGTCCGCTCGCGCCTCTCTCGACCACGTAGCGTCCGTGCCTAATGCAGAGGCAAACGCGGCATGCGTTTCTAACTCTAGTTGCCTAACCTTATAGTTGCCAGCGTGCACGGTGATTAAAAAAATACAACGAGAAAAAAAGAAGAAAGCCGTGCGTCCGCCTCGTCGCGTTCGGTCCCTTTAGGCCCCCGCGTCGCAGCGCCCCTTCGCTTTAGTGCCACGAAAATGCGGCCGGCGCATGTACTAAAGCCGAACATTATCTGGACGCGCTCTCCGTCGCGGCAGGCGCAGAGTGTCCACACCTAAATTATTTTTTCTTGCACCGTGCTCTCGACCGTTCGCTGGCTGGGCGCCTCTCAAGGCGATGCAAGAAGTCGGTGTCGGCGCAAGAAATGCATTCGCATTTCCTCACGATTCCCTTCGGGGAGGTGGGGGCATTTTTTTTTGTTTTGTTTTGTTTTGGTGTTTACTCGCACCTCTTTGACTCCGGGCATCGCAGAGAGGGCTTGTGCAATGGCAAGGCGGGAGCTGCGGTGAACGGAAGCACCAATGTTTGCCGGTCTGAAAAGGACAGTGCCGCAAGCAGAGAGGCGTATGGTGTCAGTAGCAGCAATGCCCCCGACAACAGCAGGTTGAGTCGCAGAGAGCTGGGTGGCACAGGCAGGGACAGAGCGGGTGAAGGATGGGTGCGCCGCAGTAGTGGTGCTAGGAGGAGCGTCGACGCTCGTATCAGGTCGCGGTTCGCTGGCGACGCTTCTGCGACTTTGATGAGAGCACGAGCTGAAAGTCGGTCTCATTGGTAGCGTCGGTGTCGTGGGTAGCGGAGTGCTCGTCGGCAACCGCGTCACTGGACGGTGTGGTAGGCGTCGTAACCGTGAGATCGGTCGCTACTGCCTGCAGCTTGCGTGAGGCACCCTCGTCGTCGCTGCCCGAATCGCTGGGACGCGAACGGTTTCGCGTAGATGTAGTGTCCATGTCATCAGGCCCGAGTTCCGAGTCCACCGGCAAAGGCACGTTCCGCGGGTCGGGGACGTCAGTGCATGGCAAATGCGGCACAGCGGCAGAGGCGACGCTATCCGCAGTGGGCACGGGAGAAGGCATAGGCCTACCGACTGTGCCGAGAACGCCGGGATGGGCTGTTGGAAGTGTGGCCGAAGTACCCGAAGAGACTGCGGCACTGACGGTGACGCAGTCGGCTCCCGAGATCACCAGGTCCCTTGCGATTTCCGCGGAGTTGGCAGCAGGCCCTGGACGGTGAAGCGCTGTCGGTTGGTCGCTGACGACTTTGCAGAGTCGCTGCGCCTGTTCATGACGCAACCGCGCCGCGTTGGCATTGCCGATGATGTTCCACAACATTCGGGTGCACGCGACGCTCTCCGAACGCCTGTGCGACGATGTGCGAGCAAGGGAGCGCCACGGGCGTTCAACCGGCGTCGCCGAAGATGGTGGATACTCCTCTGCCATGGAAGCTGCGAAGACTGCGCCAGAGACGCGCCGGCGACAGAAGATGCCGTCGGAAGACGCAGGTCCCCGAAAGCGGTGACAGTGATAAAAAATGTCCGTGAGGAGCACTCCGGTCGAAGGACGAAAAAAACAGGAAAAAAGGCCAAGAATGCGAGAAGTACTGCGTGAGACTAGCGTCTCGCGCGGATAGATTGTCAAACGAATATCGACGAGCATGGCCTCCGAGATTAGCCGGCTGCGCGCCGGCGCGCCGCCTGCCAATCTCGGAGGCCACGCGATACTACAGCTTCCCAATGAAGCACAAAGAAGGACGCTCGAAAAGGACGCGCAGGTATACACAGGACAAGCGTCAACTAACAACTATCACAGTCGTTACGCCTTTGTGTTTGAAGAACGCGCTTTAAGTTTTGTTTTGCTTTGCTTTTACTTCTACTTTATGGCACGTACCAACTCTGGGGGATGTCGAAAACGCAGAACCCGGCGCTTTTAGATATTTCTTCTTCTTTTAAAGTGCGGCGCGCGGAATGACCCATCTGCGTCTCCTGCCACGCGGTGGCGTCTGACGCAAGGTGTTCTTTTTTTTTCGTTCCACATCACGGGTGGGTACAGAAAGGGGGCTCCTTTTTTCGTGCGCGTCTCAAGGGCAGTTTTCAAAGTGAAAGGAAATGTAGGAGCACGGCCGCGGTAGGAGCGTTGCTTGACAGAAAACACGCTCAAGCTCCTCCGAGATCCCCATACCGCCAGCGGTAAATGGTGTGCTTAAATTGCTTGCGATTATTATGCCGGCGCATGCATAAAGTTTTACCATCCATCCATCCATGGGGGAGTGGCTCAGTGGTCTGACGCACCGCGCTGCGGTGACAGGGGTCGCTGGTTCGAATCCCCGGTCGGGTGCCTTGGGATTTTTTTTTCTTCTTGTTTATTTTTCTTTGTGCCTTTTTATATATATACATACATACATATGCATATCCGGGGAATGACGGCAACGGCAAAAATCAGCCGAGAGTGTCCATATGATTGCTATCGCAATAAAAAAGATTCAAGAAGGGTAGCATATTCTGACTGCTTATTTCTTGGGAATGAAAATCTATTGTATCGGTATACACAACGCGTGCGTCGCCTATGTGCGCAAACCCTCTAATATCTGATGGTGTTGTTAAACAATTGTCACAAGGACCAACAAAGCGGCCACTAGTATGCAGAAAAGCGCAAGCACCAAGTACCACAAATGCGCCAGCACTGCTCGTAGGAGCGCAACAGAATATCACCTTTTTCGCAATATCACAAGACGAGCATCTCCTACTGACGACATCTAGCACGACTGCTCCTGTCAACATGCTGGCACAAAAAAGTGCTTGTAACTGTTATATATGCGTGGAATATTCCAGCTCTTTCTTTAGTGCTGCAATATATGCGCCACCCTTGAACTAAAATACACCCACTAGCTTTATCTTCCGTGATCTGTATTTGCATAATACAGATCCATAGTTCACGGACATCAGAGTATAGCTCGCGTGTCTTTCGCCACGTGCCGCATGGCCATTATCTTTTTGAATCCGCGCGAAGCCGAGAGTTGTGTCAAGGCAAGAAAGAAAAGGAAAGGAACAAAAGAAATGAAATAACACACAACCTAACAATTTAGCTTGGTCTGCAGCCGTTCGACGGCAACAACCGGTGAGCTGTAAAGTTAAAGTGGCTCGCCATTCTCCGATTCTTTGGAGAAAACTCGTTTTATGCTTGAGAAAGGTAAAAGTGGTGCACAGCTGCAATGGAGATCTTGAAGGGCCGGCAAACATATTTACTTATTTATTTATTCATTTTTCTAGAGCGGAGGTGTTCCACCCTCCGTTTGTCCAGTCCGCGATGCAAACAAGAAACTATCAACATGCCGGAGCGGCCACGTCAAGCGAAGAAAGCTGTGCCTCGTTCAGCCAAGCTACTCAGAGCCAAGTCTAGTTAAGCCTAGATAGGTATGGTAAAACCTATTTAGATAAACATATTTAAGCGAAATAATTCAGACCCTAATACGGCCTAAAAACACGTTGAGATTCCCGTATGCCTAGTCATGCCGATCTCGGCGAGCTTTGCCAAGCTACATCTAATTAAAACAAATTAAAACTAAACAGTACTAGTACTAATTAGGCTAATTTGCTTACTAGGCCTAGGCTGACATGGCTGCAAGGTAATCGAAACCAAGCCTCGATTATGTAATTAGGTTAATTAGCATGATCAAGCTAGTCAAACTAAAGTTAAGCCTAGGTTGACTTGAGATGCAAGCTAATGCACCTCTTCCACGATGCCACGGCGCATGCGCCCTTACCATGTCGGAAAATTCGCAAAGCGCCCCTCCATCTCGGAGGCGTTTGTTCTGACCATACAGGTTGTTCCGGGTTCTTCGAAAACCCTACCGGAACGCCAGAGGGCAGCGCAAGAGAATGGAAAAGGCGGATTGAGACCAAGCCTCGAATATGCAAGTAAGGCCAATTAAGCTAAATAAGGTAATTAAGCTACTTGGTGATGTGTTTGCCACGCGATTCCGAATGGAATCCAATTGTACAACATTGTAAAGTTTGTACAACATGTCAGCTAACGTTGCCATTTAAAAGACTCTTCTCGTATATCATATATTGGTCGTTTCTGAAGGATAATTGGCGCCTGGATTCCAACAACATATTGATACCAATCTCGATCTTCAAAACGAATAAAATCTGGACGGCGATTCTTAGTATTGTTTTATGGTTATGACCAACACATGGTGACCTCAGGGGTGGCTCAAGAAAATAATGCTTAAGACCAGTCATGCCGGTGCAGCCAATGAACATACTTATTAGAAAAATACAAAAAAAAAAGAGATCCGACAAAAAGAGTCACGCGCGGGCCGCGGGCCGCGTTTTTGAGACCCCCTGGTAAAGGGGATGTTATTAGTAGGAATTTTAATGTAATTCTGAGAAGGAAAAGTGGACGAAAAGATAACAGTTACTACTAATAACATCCCCTATACTTTCCTTGTCATCATTGCTTGTTAGTTCTTATTATTAGCGTGTTAGACGAGTAAAATAGCAAGCAGGTGTCACACAATGCGTATGGCGCGATGAGTGTGTGGTTTAAACAAGGATTGAAAGTTGGGCGAGTTGGTACGGGAACAGCTTACGAAAAAAAAACTGCGCAGCAGGACGAGATACAAAGAAAGGATGGACGAAAACTAGCGCAGACTTACAACTAGTTTACTGAAAACCGTGTCAACCTTAAAAAGCCGCAGCAAAGAGGACGTGTCACAGACAACGAATTAACATATGAAACCGCGTAGCCAAGATACAACACCGGTCAAAGATTTCAAATTGACAATCACTCCCGCTTAGTTAACTATAACACGTGGACCGCAGATAATCGAACTCCTTATCGGACAAACTGGTAGAGGGAGCGCTGAGACATCTTTCACCCTTTCTCCAGATGTGAAAGGCCTCTATTATCTTGCGGCAGTGGCGTAGCGAGGGTGGCACACCGGGCACGTGCCCCCCCCAGAAATTTTTTTTTCGCCATGGCATACAGAGCGAAAAATGACCATTTCAATGAGGTGCCAATCCCGAAATCAAGGAGGTCACCCCCCCCCCCCCCCCCGAAAAAAATTTCTGGCTACGCGCCTGTCTTGCGGCCTAAGTATCTACTATCCTTGGACACTACTTGCGCACCATTAAAGACGGGTTCACACCCACACTATCCGCAATGCGCGGGCAAGTATACGCCCGGGGTATTGGAAAGGGATCGCTCGTGCTCCCTTAGTCTGACATTGATGTATCTGCCGCTTTCACCGATGTAAGATTCCCCGCACGTTAACGGGATCTGATAAAGTTACATATTTATTCTTATGTCATACATGACATTCATTTTTCTGCTTGCTGCTGTCGCTTTCCTTCCTATGGTTTGCTTGACTGCAAACCTTCGAAAGCTTAGCTGGTTCTGAGAAGGCAATGCGTACGCCTTACTTTGTGCCTAGTTTCTTGAACCCATGGGAGAGGCCATGGATATACGGAATCACCGCGAACATGTGCTTTTCAGTGGTATTCTCTCCCTCTCCCTGTGTTTTCCCTTCCCTTTCCTTGATTAAGCGAACCAGTTTATTGCACACAGTGGCAGTCACGTGGTCTGAATAACCAGCGGTGTTTAGCCTTTCTGTTTGTTTAATAAAACTGTTCTGCGTTTCATGAGTACAAGATTTTGCTAACGCTGCTTGCAAGGCCGTAAAAGCTACGCCCATCTTAATAACTTTCGAGTAGCTGGAACCATAATTAAGTAGCGGTTTTTTTGGCCCTGGGATTATATGCCCAACACACATGGTCAGTCTCAAATTGAAGTTCCAGATCCAAAAACTTTAGCCTAAGATCATTCCAACATTCCAAGGTGAACTTAAGTCCTAGGCCTTGCGAACTAAATTCTCCGAGAACACGGTCGGCCGTTTCCTTATATTGCTCTCTTCCAAAAAACACCAGGTAGTCATCAACGTATCTAAATATCTTGACCGAGTCACTTAAACAGTCCTGAATGGCTCTATCGACACCGCTGAGAAAAATGTCACTGAGTACAGGTGCGACACAGGATCCGATACAGACACCGGTTTTCTGCACGAACAGTTAATCCCCGATGCCAACCGCGGTAGATTCCAAATACAACGCCAAAAGTTCTAGGAACGTTTCCACGGACACAGTGCTTTGTCGAACAAGCTCAGCCTCGTCGTTGAAATCAGTTGCACTTCTTGACGCTGTGAAGAACTTCCTGTTGGTTATCCAGACCAAGTGACTGCCACTTTGTGCAATAAACTGGTTCGCGTAGTCAAGGAAAGGTAAGGGAAAGCACAGGGAGAGGGAGAGAAGGCCACTGAAAAGCAAAGGTTCGTGGTGATTCCGTATATCCATGGCCTCTCCCATGGGTTAAAGAAAATTGGCACAAAGTATGGCGTACGCATAGTGCCAATTAACCTCATTAACGACTTAACTTAACCTCATTAACGACTTCTGGGGGTTTACACGTGCCAGCACATTGTAGGGACTGTGGCTGCCAACCTATGGCAGATGAAGCCACTTGTTTGTTTGGCCATCGGGACAAATGCACCAGGGAAGTGATGGAGGCCTTTTACATTGAAAGGGAGGGGGAAAGGTGCGTAAGTAAACCGCCTGTGGCCCTCGGTGAAAAGGAGGCTCGTTACCTGGGCACAGCGCTACCATGTTAAATCGATTATTAGTTTTTTTTATGGACTAGCTGTTACGCAAGTTCTTCGGCCAGTATGAAGGAGGGTTTTTAATTTTTTTTTTCATTTTTTTTAATTTTTTTCGGTTGTTTACGCACGTGTTGCTGTTCACAATGATTAGTTTTTTTGTACCCTGTTTGCTCTGCAGCGCAGACGCCTTTGGTGTGCCATGTGACTAGGTCGGCTGCGTGATATATGTGTGTGTGCCTTCTAATAAATTTTAGTTGTGAGTTCAGCGCCGTGTCGTCTCTTCTTTGGTCCCATGTCTCTATTTTGCGCTGTTTTTAAATCCCAAGCATGAACCACCAACTAGCCCAACTTTCGCTTCTAGTGTTCTACAAAGGCCACCATTCGAGCTTTGGCTGCGATTGGGCTGAGTGATCCGCGCAAGCCTGGCTTTTTTTCTTTTTCTTTGTTCCTCTTTATTTCCATTCCTTTCTCTTGTAACACGTAAGTGCTTTATGCCGGTATCCACTACGACTTCACTGACATCATTTCTGTCACAGGTGTTGCGTCGGTAAAATGTACCCGAAGAGTTGACAAAATAGAATAAAAATTTGCGTTCAGTAGGATGACTTGGGAGTCGAATACATGATCTACCGGGCGGCGACAGTAGGAGCCTGTAACGCGCCTTATATCTTTCCCATCTTCTCCCTTTCACAGGGACCTTCGTCGGCGTGGGGCGATGTCGCCGTCTTGGAGTGGTGAGGTACTGTATCATGACACTAACGAGCGCCGATAGAAAGCACTTCGGCAGTCTCAGCGCGGCGGAGGCTGGCTCCCTGATTTCCACTCCATTTCGTTTCAATACAGATTGAATGAGTGCATTGTTGCATGATAGAAGCACGCCAGCAGGTAGCAGAGTGCCTTCGCGCGTTCGCGGCTCAAGCTACATTCTCTGCCTCTCACGTTCCTGGAGCGCTGTGTGGTTGTGTACGCACTAGCAGAAGTCTAGATTACCAAATCGCTTGAGATCACGCATCTTGCCGTTTCTGTACTCAAGTGAAGACGCTTTCCATGAGCGAGTCTAGTGATTACATACCTGTTGATGTCATCATTGGGCGGAATTTAACTTACGCTGTATCCGGGTTTCTGTAAACTACGTGAGGTACCACAAAGAGAGAGAGAGAAACAACTTTATTAGAGGTCAAACTAAGACCTATAGATATTCCTCCGCCAGGAGGACCATGGCCAGCTGGTCGGCGAAGGCCGCCGACGCCAACCACACCCGCCAGTGGGGAGGTGGGAGGTTAGGATAGTGAGGGGATTGTAGGGCAGCGGGGCATGAGAAGAGGACGTGTTCTACGTTTGCGTACGTACATGGGCAATTAGGACACGAAGGATCGGAG